>JAPEVF010000750.1:0-21967 GCA_029747585.1 Pleurotus djamor
CCATTCCAGTCTCGAGGAGGTCCAGTGACACCCTTCTGGCTCACAGAATGCGGTCATGTAGTTTGCAATAACCATCTCTGTGAGCGATGTCTTCAATCTCAGTTGCATCCCAGAACTGATCTGCTTGTCTAGCTGCCGACCGGAGTTGCCCACAGTGCAGATCTAAAGATATACAGCTTATTCCTCTGCAAATGGATGTTCGTCAAAATCCACAGTCGCTCATGAATCCCGCTTTGATTTTTCGGCTAGATGGAAGCTCCAATGTCGAATTGGTTCAACTCGATCCCAAATTCTCTGGAAACCATCGCATATGCGGCCAAGGTAGCGTGTTGCTGGTGGTATAAGCTTTGTGAGCGACTCAGTGGTTATTCTCAGTTCCAACACGAAACGATGGCTTCACAAATCCGCCACCTAAAGTCGAAAGTCCTTCAGTACAGGTCGATGGTAGAACAGCTAAGGCGCGAGGTGGCCGAACTTACGAGGTGCATCAGCTCAGTGGACCACTCCTGCTTTCTGCCTGTGATCTCACCTCCGACAGAACAAATTTATCTTTGACCGAAGGAGCTCAGCAACGTTCTCTCTCCGATTACGACCCTTCAGAATTGCCCAATGCGAATGGAAAGCGTGCAATGATGCGTTCTGCTCAGTACGTTCACGCGCCATGTACCCAATATCCATAGGTCCATAAACTTCACTGGAATGTTCAGACAACGCAAGACCGCCTCAAGCCCTCTGGTAGCCCCTGCTGGTCCTGATCGTCTGACACTACCTCTGCAACAAGCACCTAGTTTCAGCCCTCGCGAATCGAGAGGACCTGGAGGTATACCGCAAATTCGACAAGGAAGCTCACCCTACGCCGCCGCCGATCCCAGAATCGATGCCAAGTATGTAACTCGTCAACTACATATATGCGCCCTTCGTCCTAACAACTTGCTCAGGCAGTACTCTTATCAAGCTCCAGGGACTTCTCAGGCTCGGTTACCTCGTCGTTCTGGCACTATTCAAACCTTCGAGCGTGTTTCTGGAGGAAATTTTGCTGAGCAACTCGTCCCCAGCACTTCCTACTTGCCATCTCAACCTCGTGTCGAAAACCAGCACTCTAGATTTACGCCATCGTCCACTAACGGCTCGGTCGACCTTGGCCCAAACGCCAGAAAGCTACCTCCGCCGGCTAAAGTCATGGGTCCTCCTCCAACCCCTCAGAATGTTTTACGACACGTCGATACTGGACAAGATCGCTCTATGGCAACTAATGGTCGCTTCGCTCCTCCATCAACCACTCCCCGGCGGTTTGCACCCCGAATTGAAGCTACGAGATCGCTTGCTCCTGTGGCTCCGGTGTCAAGAGCTCCGACGAATACACAGAACGCCTACGGAGGACACCAAAGAGCGCCGTTTATGCCTGGTAACTTTGGATAGCTAATGCTGATGTATATGTAACTTGGATCGTGTTTCCTAAAAAGATATCTTTATGATGGTTGGTGTGATCGTTGTGAGCGGTAAATTCGGTTTATACCCCTTCAGGGACTTGTTTGTGTGGCTGTGGAGTGGACTGCGGCTTGTGTCCGTCACAGACTCACATTTATTATACTCTTCTCACTCTTCCTTCACCTGTTTCGCCGTTTCTCTCCCCCCTCTCCCTCTTTTCCGTCTCTACCAAGTTATGGCATATCAAGACCCTTATAATGTGGGAAGCCAGGCTGGCCGGTACCAGTCTAACCCACAATACGGAGCTTCAGACGCAGACTTTAACCCATATGCCAATAACCCCCAATATCGACCACCACAACGAGGTCCTTCTTACGACAACTACGGCGGATACCGTGATGATCCATACCAAACAGCGCAAACCTTTGGCTCCCCTCCGCAGCGCTTCGATTCTGACAGGACATTCGTAACGGATCCCATGGCTCGAGACGATGAGTTTGGAACGCCGCCAATTGCGACGAAGGAGAAGTTTGATGCTACAGTACTTGCGGCGCAACCGAGAGAGAAAAAGTGAGTTGGTTGGACACCCCATTTGCTGGTGTGGCTCATGCGAAGGTAGAACTGCGAGAGCGCTGAGGAAATACAGAAGAGAATACCAAGGCAATCTTTGGACAAAGGGTGGCGGTGGTCGTTGTTGCTTGCGCTTCCTATGCTGCTCTATTATGGTTGCCGCCTTCTTATTCCTCTCGATCGTGTTGTCTCTCGCACTGGTGAGTTTCGGTGTCCGCAGCACCCGCATATCCCTCAATATCATATAGTGGATTCGCCCTCCAAACATCGCGGTGGGCGACGTAGCCCTTGCGTCTACTGGCAGCCCCGTAAGCCCATCTTCACTGGGTCATTCCTTCGAAATCTCATCTAGCTTCAGATAGAACTTTCATCCGATGCAAGTTCACTAACGGTTAATCTCCGTCTCAACATATCGTGCGTTCTACCCACCTTCTCCATGACTTTGAGGCTGACACACCCGACAGTGTCAACAATCCCAACTACTTTGATGTCAATTTCCGTGAAATCAAAGCCGATGTACGTCCTTGTATAGTCCAGTCTGTCCGTGGCAGTCCATCTGACCCGCTTTTGTTTCCCCTAGCTCACATACCCACTAAACAACACTGACATTGGCGGGGGAAGCCAGAAAGACATTGTCTTCAAATCAAATTCTCAGACGAACTGGACATTCCCCTTCGCCATCGTGTACAACAGAGCGAATGATCCCAACAATCAAGTGCTTGTTGACCTCGCATCAAGGTGTGGCATCGGCGGCGCAAGACGCCAGATCACCGTCGACTACAAGATCACAGTGAGTCTGTTTCTTCCTTATGTTGTTCCGTGTCTCACACCGAATCATTTTCCTTCAGCTGGGATTGAGGATCTTGGTCATTCCCATCTCCCCTGTTGTTTCCAACTCTATCAGTCTCGATTGTCCTATCGACGAGGACACAATACGGGTCAGTACTTTGCTCTGCATTGTGTTAGCAATCCTAATGGGTTTTTAGTCCCTTTTGAACGGCGCTGGTCTCGGTGGAATACTGAGTGGCGCCGGGTTGTAAAACTCATCACTTTCATGGACCGTTCGGACAGCATATATTACAACATTTGTATATGGACACATTACGATTGCAACGATCTATTGGATGGACAGCACGACGTTAGGTGTATGAAATACGGAGCGAAAGACTGAACGGCAAGGATGTGGAAGTGACGGTGACCTCTCCCCCGTCTGGCACAAGTTCGGAAACCTTCTTGGAAAGATTGGGTCGTGTCGCTTCTTCGAGCTGAGGGGGTGCTTGGAAGTAAATTTGGGATGTCGGAGTCGACAGTGAAGGCTTTTTGATTTGGCTATTGGGGGTGTTGGTAAGCCATGTAAATGAGTGGATAATGGCGAACTCACATGTCCTGTTTTTCGACCAATAGTTCTATGAGTTGTTCAACGGCAAGTTCGCGTGAAATAGAGAGGTCTAGAGCTTCGCCTCCACAGACTGGGCAATCGTCGCGCTTCTCGTGCTCAAACGTATACGAATAAACACCGTCAGTACCGATCAACATGAAATAGTTATTAAGGAAGGCGGCAGAGCTCGTGGCAATCTTGAAAGCTTCATTGCAACATGAAGCTGACGTCGCCGTAGTAAGCTCTCCGGAAGCAAATTTAGGTATAGCCACACACCTGCAATGATGGCGTTCGTGGACGCAATGGCGGGAATGATGTTCTTGACAACACCTTGCGTTAAAGACCAAGTCACGCCTTCGATCTTGAAGTCCTTCGCGCGGGCAGCTGCTTGGTTGTATAACCATGTAATATGCTCAGGATCGTCTGTGTCCATCTTCTTATCTGATGACGAAGGTGGTGAAGCGTCTGGAAATCAGGTTCGGTGTGAGTACTGACCACCATGTACGCGCGGCCATTCAAGAACGGAAGCCCATTCGATACAATGCTCAGGCAAACGTGGTGTATTTGCAATTGTGCATATCGGGAAGGCGGTGGGTTTGTTGAGCATGTCGAGGGAGCATTCGTAGCATGAAGAGAATGTAGGCAGAATGACACGAGCTTGTCCTTTGAAACCTGAAGAAAGAGTGAGCTAGGCAGTGATAGTAGCATCACAGATCTAACCTTCCGTTCCGCCGTCAATCAACGGCTTCAGACTTTCCGGATTCTCTGGATCAACGAGATTGACCAAGGTTGCATTGATCCATCGCCGAGCTTCTACGGAATCTAGTCCACATATGACCAAGTTGAATTGCATGTAATAGTCGTCATCTTTGTCTTGTATCTTCCCAAAGTATCTGGTATGGCATTAGGTGTCATTGAACACACATGAATGGTTGGGGACTCACGGAGAAACGACAACGCCAGGTACCCTATTCATGATGAACTCCGCAGCGACGATTGCCTTGGGCTTTCCAACATCCTTTGGCCTTAAGACTCAGGTTAGTGCGCTGGTGCAACCGTGATAACCACAGTAAATCGCCCACCTGAAGAGGAATTGTCGGTTCAAGTTACTGATATCAATGGTGTCCATATCAATGACATGGATGTCCTTGAATCCAGTCAGAGCCAAGTTGGCAAGAATCTCGCATCCAAGACCTCCAGCCCCGATGACAAGAATCTTGCATTTGCTACGCAGGAAATCTTTAACCTGTGGTTAGATGAGCACGGTCTTGTGCAATTGTAGATGTCTGGGTGGGCACGAACCTCATCTCCCGCGAGAAAGCCTGGATCGGTACGAGGACCTGGTTTCTCAAGAATCTGATCAATATGATAGTAGCGATCCTCCCAATCTTGAGTCGAAGTCATCGTCGCCTGTTGTCGTACGAATCCAAGTCACCAAAGCGCGTTCGCCAGTCGCGTGTCTGACTAAGCCGGCCAAGTGAAATGCTGAATAGGGGCAAATNAAAAGTTTCGCAACTACTGTCGCGGCATGAGTCCGTCGACAATTTCCTTGGTTCAGTTCAGCGGACACCAACACCTTCGCTATCGACTAGTCCTTTCCATTCTCAGCGGAAAGCCAGTCCGTATCGATAAGATACGTGCGGACGACAAAAATCCTGGTCTTAGAGGTATGTTTCTGTTGTAAGTTCACCTATACACCCAAGGCATATCATATCGCGCTATAGACTATGAAATCAGCCTGCTTCGTTTACTGGAGAAAGCTACCAATGGGTCTGTCATAGAGATATCAGTTACAGGTACGACATAGCCAGTTCTTACGCAAAGCCACTCCAATTAACCGTTCGCATCAGGTACTGCACTCCTGCTGAAGCCAGGAATTATATTCGGCGGGCCTCTGACTCACGAATGTCCACTATCGCGCTCTGTTGGTTACTTTCTCGAACCCATCATTATGCTGGCCCCGTTCGCTAAAAGACCATTCCAATTGACACTTCGAGGAATAACGACTGATGAACACGACTTATCTGTAAGTTGTGGGTCTCCCGTGAATGCTTGAGTCCTGCAACTCACGTATCCTCTAGGTGGACTTGATTCGGACGGTCACGCTTCCTACATTACAGCCGTTTGGTATCTCTGATGGGTTGGAACTTCGAGTGCGGAATATTTTATCCTCTCCTCTTCAGCCGATGTGTTAATGCCATCATGTCGTTCTTTTTAGATAAAGAAGCGTGGATCCCCCCCAGGTGGTGGGGGCGAGGTCCAATTCTTCTGCCCAATCGTTAAGCAAGTCAAAACGCTTAACTTTGTGGAACCTGGCAAGATCAAGAGGATTCGAGGTATCGCGTACGTTTGTCTGTCCTTCCGCCTCCGCCCAGATTTTCTAACCTGTATACTCTAGTCATGCAGTTCGCGTTAGCCCTCAATTCTCCAACCGCATGATTGAAGCCTCGCGTTCTGTATTCAACCGGTACATTCCCGATATTTACCTGTACTCAGACGTCTACAAGGGCGAAGACAGTGGGAAGTACGTGAATTGTGCGTTCTTTAGACGTCACGGCATACTGAGCTTGCATGTCTAGATCACCAGGCTATGCGCTGAGCCTTTTGGCAGAGTCTACAACGTCAGCTTTGTATTGCGCGGAAGCCGTCTCACAACCAGGTGTCGCTCCCGAAGACGTTGCCCTGCTAGCAAGTCGATCTCTCCTGGCAGAGATCAACAAAGGAGGCTGTGTCGATGAAAAACACCAAATATTGGTTTTACTCATGATGGTGCTGGGTAGTGAGGACGTTGGGCGCTGTCGAATGAGCGAACCAACGGTCAAGACGTAAGCCATATCATATCTTACAGTTGATTATTTCTGATCCGGAATTCCAGTATCCAGTTCCTTCGTGACGTTCAAAAGTTCTTCGGAACCACGTTCAAAATTGTCCCGGCAAACAAAGATGGGACTTCTTCTTCGCAACTACTGTATTCTTGTTACGGGTCTGGTTATGTTAATACGAACAGGTCACTGGCCTAGTTCTGATCAAGTGTGCCAATCCGCCCATGAGTGCCGACGCATTGACGCTAACTTGACCGAGGTAGGTCCAAGGAACGTGGTCGCCGCAAAAGGACGACGAGAACGGTGTTTATCCATTTACTCCAAAACAAAACTTGTGTGACTGCGTATGCAAAAGGGTACTGGTATAGTAAGTCTAGATGAGGGTTGATGCATTGATGAGTCGAACCTTGGCGCGAAATATGGGAGCTTTCAACGACGAAACGCGACGGCGCAGCTGATAGCCCCAACAATTGCACCGACGGCATACGGAAGGTAGGTCGAAGGTGGCGTGCTGAGTTCCTCTTTCTTAGGACGGCCACCTATGTCCTCCAGACGAGGAACCCTATTTTTCTCCCAGCCCTCGTCGAGTAAGCGTTTCATCAAGTCGTCGTCCAAAACCGTGAAGTCTTCCATCTCCCATGCATTGCATATGTCGATCATCCACCTCATCCTTCGCTTTCCAATTTCACCACCAACACCCGGGGCCCGTTCCTTCAACTGGGTCCTAAGAATCCCTGCCTTTCTAACCGCCTCTCCTTCATATCCCTCCAAGCTCGTCTCTATGCGTTTCTTGATCATTGCGGCCATTCGCGGACTATCCCCGTTCGTGGATATCATGATTTGCAGAGGCCCGTCACGCACCTGCGCGCCGAAATAGAAGTCGCAGGCGTCCGGGATGTCTGCTACGTTGATCGGAATCCTAGCTTCACGACTGAGACGGTATATTTCGCGTGATTCTTCGACGTCGTCGATGGCCGTCAGCACCATGTCAATGTTCTGAAGGTCTTCAGGACCAGAGAAAACGCGGTCTTTGTAGTTTATGCGAGACGGGTACTGTTCAATTAGATGCTTTGTTCGAGGATGCAGGCCGTCATGAGGGGATATCAAGATTATTTGAGCATCGGCGACAAGGATGGATTCAATGCGGCCAGAGGCAACTTGTCCGCCTCCGACGATGAGAACGTTTTTGTTTTTGAGTTGCCAAGCAACGAGGAGTGAGCCGCCAGAAAGTTGGTCTGCCTTAGAGTCACCCATTGACGGTGGCAAGTTGAAGTCGAAAGGCGGAAGCAGAAAGCGATCGCGGGTGCAAAGGAGGGGGAGAGTGCTGACTAATCCACTTCAACTCTCTCTTCGACGACCATGCCTCCAAAAGCTGATATCAACAAAGCAGGCTGGGAACAAAGTGAATTCCCCATTCTATGCGAAACATGTACGTTGAGCCTACTCTGGAGAATGTCCTGTATCTAGAACGTTTTCCAGGTCTTGGTGACAACCCCTTCATTCGAATGGTACGGCTCTCGTTAGCTTCGTGCAATTTGTTCGGTATTGACTAAGATTCTTAGTCCAAACAAGAGTACGGTCGCTCGTGCGGGACCTGTGCTCGTCCTTTTACAGTCTTTCGGTGGAATCCTGGCACGGGTATGCGATTCAAAACCACCGTTATATGTCAGACTTGTGCCAAGGTGAAGAACGTGTGCCAGACATGTCTTCTCGACCTTGAGTATGGTTTGCCAACACAAGTTCGGGATACAGCGCTGGCTGTCCAAAGCGAAGCCCCAACAAGTGATATCAACAGAGAATACTATGCGCAGAATATGGAAGCCAAAGCGAGTCGCTACATTTACTACATTTATTCATCAATGTTAACGCGCGCTGCCATTCTTAGATGGAGGGTGATAAATCCATGCTTGGAACGGGTCGCACACAATCTGTTGGAAAGGAAATGTTGAAGCAATTGGCTAGAACAGATCCATACTACAAACGCAACAGGCCCCATGTTTGCTCTTTCTTTGTGAAGGGAGAATGTACGAGAGGCAACGAGTGTCCCTATCGGTAAGTCTTATGATGCTGCTTCTGCTTGCTCTCAGCCCGTTTCTCAAGCCAACTCACAGACACGAAAAGCCTGTGAACAATGAGTTATCGAACCAGAACATCCAAGATAGATATCATGGGAAGAGCGACCCTGTTGCTCGTAAAATTCTAGCTACGCATGCGGAGAGCATGGGCTTGAAGCCACCTGAAGACGAATCCATCGTATGTCCCTCGCATTCTCGTAGCAAATGTCTGACTGACGGTGCCTAGACGTCTTTGTTTTTGTCTTCGCTTTCTCCCGAATCCACCGAGCTCAGCGTTCGCACTCGTGTCACAAAATCACTACCCTCCCTTCCTCCCTCGCAAATCAAGTCCGTCGTTCATGTGGCGAAGTCCAGGTTTGTCTTGTCATTTACGATGCTATAGTAGGCTGAGTTTCCCCACTTAATTAGATGTGCTTTCGTCAATTTCACCGATAGGGCCAGCGCTGAGCTCGCCGCCCAGGCTTGGGCAAATGGTTTCGAAGTCGATGGCACTGTTGTTTCTATAAAATGGGGGCGAAGCCGCAACGCTGCTAAGCCTGCTGCCCCTTCTGTCTCAACCTGACAACGAATCTGTACGCTCGGTTCTACTGTAATTATTTAGGTTTGATGTTATACCTATTAATCTGAATTAAAGAAGACTTGTAACAAATGGGTGTGTGCTCTCTTCGCTATCTACGGACATGCATTCTCTGCGCCACGTTAAATAGATGCTGCACGTCCTCCAATGATAACTCCGAGTAGCCAAAGGGCGAATTGTGAAGGATCTGAACCAACAGCAAGCACTCTACCCAGGTTCACGAGTCCTGGGGCAGCTAGTAAGAAGTCGTGAGTTAGAGGTGATATGGAGATTTGGCACGGATACATACGACAAACGCCACTGAGCCCCCACCCGATTCCAAACACGGCCGCTCCCAGGACCAGTTTGGAATCTATTGTCCTTCTTGGCAGCTCAAACTTATTTCCGAAATATGCAGAACCACGATACGATTGGTACATCAGCATCGCGGGAGGGATAGCGCCTATGGCGAGAAACGCAAGGGATGGGTCGAAAGAACGATGAAAGGGGAGAACAAGAAACGCGAGAACACGGTTGGGATCTGTGAGATTTGATAGATGAAGGGCGACGGCGAAGTCCAAGCCAGTAAGGAAGGTCACGATACGGCGTTTGGTCGAAACCGATAAGTAGCTTCGATTGGAATGTTCAGACGGGTGGTATGTTCGCTCGTCCCACGGCTGGTGGTAAAAGATGAGCGTGCGTACTACGGCTCAGCAAACGGCATACCAATATGTAGAGGACCGTGGACATGAGGAAGAATATCGCCTTGAGGACGAGGAGAGGGACCCCGTTTTCTCCTGGTGTCCAGTCGAAACCCGGAGGAGACACGGGGAGATTTCGACCATGGATTGCTAGAGTAGTGATTGCACCCGACACGAAGAAGGATGCGGTCGCTGCTAAAGACCTTGGATAGCCTCCTGTGAGCCCCTTTCATAGGAGAGGATAGATACGAAGATTACCTTGCAGAAAGGCGAGATACACCGCAGAGCATATGCCTGAAACGAGGTCAGCACAAGGCAAGACGATCGAGGGGGTAAGAAAAGGGGGTACCCTGATGTGCATCCGTTAGACAACTGACAGAACGTTCAAAACATGTCAAGATATGCTCAGACAGGCCGCAGTCGATGATAATCCCGATACAATAAGACTTTGGATCCCTCCGTGGACCGGGACAAAGTCAGCGACTCGCAAAGCAATCATCGCTCTGGCCCTTCATCCATATCTGAACTTGATTCATCTAGCNGGGGGCTTGTCGCAGTCAGATCAAGCTCAGGTTACTGAAATAACCAACGGAGCTGGTCACATATCTTTGCAAGACACGATAACAGGCCCCCAACAATCCGAATGCTGCTGCGCCACCTTCCGCCAACCCTACTCCTCCCTCAGATCTYGAAACTGAGGCTTCTTCTTCAGCGCCGCGATCATTCGCTTGGGAGGCTCGACTATGTCTATGCCCCTCTCAGGCACGTTTCCCTGTTTTGTTTTGGTAGCGTCCCGGGGAGCTTTCTCATCGACTCCTTTCAATTTCCGCCTCACAACCTCCAGCTCTTCCAATGCTTCAAGACGAACTTTCTTCTCTTCCTCCGATATCTTCAATTGTTCATTTTTGGCGATGCGAACCTCCTCTTTCATCGCCATCACCTCCTTGGTCAAAGCTCTGACCTTCTTCTCCGCTGCGTCAGCTCGCTCCGTCTCTTTGACTCGTTTAGCATCCGATTGATTTAGGGAGGTCATGAGCGTTTCGTTCAATTCGGAGAGCTGACGGATGATAGAGATTGCAGAAGTGATGGACTGGGACTCGTTTATCGTAGCGACACGTCCTTGCGAAGGCGCGGAAGCATAGGTTATGGTCATGGCCAGGAATTCAAACTGCTGCAACTCCCAAAGGGTACGCGTGCGTAATGTTTGACTCTCCCCTAGAATATCGAATTCGGCTGTGTCTCAAAGTGAACACCCTTCAGTTGTGAAATATTTCAGAATAAGCTCACCGGGTGCCTGCGTTGGTAGCGATGACTCTTGTCGCGTCGTGTTTGAAGCTTGAAGCAAAGGACTTCGCGTCAAAATATAACTCGGGGGAATGAAACTTCGCTTCGGTTACACTGCGGCCAGATCGTAGGAGGTGTATTAACGGTCGAATGGTGGTTGGGTGTTGAGGAGAGCTGATAGACGCCCCGCAAAGAATGTAACAGGTTCAGACCAGGGTCTATGTATTTTTGGACTGGTCGAGACTTCCGAGCATTTTGTGGCAACTGACTCAATTGGGTTTACTCTACACGAAAAAAAGTTACACATCCATGGCATTGAAGGTAGGCCGCAGTTCCGATGTCATCAATTCATCATTGAGCCACCACACGCGCCGTTGACGAAGGATGTTCAGATCCCATCGGAAGCATTGATATTGATATGGACTGCTGCGAGGGCGTGATTGTCGAAGACGAAGTTGACAGCGAGTTTGCGGCTGCTCCACTACTTTGGCCACGAGTTTGGTTCGCTCCCTCAGCTAGCAAGCTTCTCCAACTTTTTGACAAAAACCACGCCCGACTTGCAAATGTTGGTATACCCAAAAGGAGGCAGCCGTGTGCTGGTGACTGAGTCCTCATGACGTTCTCCATGACGCGGATGATACCCGATGCTTCGAGGTCCTCTGCCGTCATCTGGGTGTAGTCTTCAAGAGTCTTGAAGAGGGCTTTCATGCCGGGCACGTCCTATGTGATAGGTAAGGTGGGTTGGTTCAAAGACATCATGAGAGAAGGGGTCCGAACCTGACCTTTTCTTGTAACGGATGCGCGGGATCGAGGAATTTCGTTTCGAGGAGCTTTTTCCACTGCGTGACATTATGTGCGCTCGAGCTACTTTCCAAGCCTGGGGAACCTGGAGGGTTCATGTATATATGTCAGAGACGAAAAGGAAAGAGGGCATCGATCTTACCTCCAAGCGGTCTATCGTCAACGACAGGAGGAGAGTCCCGGGGATGGGGGCTAGCTGGAGTGGGAGTAATACCACTTGAGCTAACACCATCCACGTTCGGCGACGTCAACACTTCTTCACAAGATGGTGTCGAATTCGCCCGAATGGTCCTGTGTTTCTTCGCCGTGTCCATCCTCCCGTCCTCCTCTGCCTCTTCCAAAGCACGCTTCCGTTTCTTCAAGCACTCCTTCTCCTCCCAAACCTCCGAGTTCAGCAAGATCCTTTCCTTCTCCAGCAGCGCCCTCTCCTTCTTCAAATACTCCTGGATCGCCGCTCGCTCTTGTTCGAGCTCACGTCGGACGCGATCCTCTGTGGTTTTGTTGAATTCCTGGAGGATGTCCTCACGTTCGCGAAGACTCCGTATCCTGGCTTCTTCCGCCTTTTCGAGCCTTGAGCGAGTGGCCTTTTCCTCTGTCAACCTAGCTCGGATCTGCTCCTTCTCCACATGGAGCTTCCCGCAGGTGTCCTGCGCTTTCTCCAACTTCCTCTTCACATCGTCAAGAGAGCTCTCAAACTTGCGCTGAGACTCCGTGCTCTCATCCACCTGCTTTCGCAAACGTTCCTTCCATTCGTTCTCTAACCCAACCTGAGCTTCCTTCTCTTTTGCCCCCACTGCTACCATCTCCGCCTTGAGCTCGTCGACCATCTTCTCGACGGCATCCTTCTCCTCAACCAGCACCGCTACCCGTCGCGCTAGTTCCTCCTTTGCCTGCGCAGCTTCATCAGCTCGCTGCGTTGCCCGCGTCAAGGGTCCCATTAGGGTCTCGTTCAGCTCGGAGAACCGTCGTTGTATTGCTGCGATGGATTGGATTTCGTCAACGACGATGGGATTTGTGGAGGAGCCGGCGGTAGGAATGGAGGCTGTGGAGGTGGAAGGGTCAAGGGTGCTGGTGTTGGTGCTGGTGCGGGAAGGAACAGGATCGGGGTCGGTTTGTATGGAGGTGTCGGTTGCGGTGGGTTTCTGTGTTTGGTTGTCTTTGAAAACTTGAAGATCCCTCAAGACACATTCATGAACGGCTCTGAGGTCAATGAGCTGCTTCCCGAGTTCGTCTTTCTCTTTTCTCATAACCTACAAAGAGTCGTTAGTACAAACAGAGCTCATCGCACGACAGATACTGGGTCGTTGAAGAGGAGGGCGAGGAGGAAAGAGAAGACTAACCTGCAGCGTCATATCCGCAATGTTCTTCTGCCCATTCAACCTTGCTTTCGTTGCGATCCACTGATCCCCTTTCTCCTGCCACTCCTTCAACCTGAACTGCTCCTCCATCTCCAGAATCCGAATCTGGGCGTCGCGCTTCTTCAACGTCTCCTCCACATCTCGGTTGTTCTTGTCTAGGTCACGAACTTCGGCCTTGAGGGATTTCTTCCGAGCAACGAGCGATGCAATGAACGACTCGAGGAGCTCGAAGTGCGTGGAGATGGTCTTCATCGACGCGTTCGGTCCTTTCCCATCCTCTTCCTGCATGAAGTCTTCGTCATCAACGCTATCATCGTCGTCGCTGGAATCGTTGCTACTCCCGGTGCGCCTCTTCCCGCTCATTCCCGCGACCTGTTCCAAATCAAACACATATTGCAAGATCTTCTCTCGTTCCTTCTCCCGAGAGTCTTTCTCCCTAGTCTGAACGCCCTTTCTGTAACCAAGCTCCTTCTTCAAGCGCGCTACTTCTTTGTTCTGCTTGTCTAGAGACGCGAGCAGGGAAGCGATCTCCTTTTTGAGAGGAGGTGGCGAATTGGTAGTGGGTTTGTGTGGGGACAACGATGAAGATGATAGGCGAGGAAGTGGTGGTGTCGATCGTAGCGGCGGAGGTTGCGGTGTGGAAGATTGGACATCGTGTGTTGCTTGGGGAGCATTGGTTGTGGCTGGGGCGTCGGTAGAAGGTAAATGCTGTGTCGAAGCGCTTGGATTTGGCGCAGGTGACGAAGTTGCAGGTTCTTCGTAGAAGTAGGATGGGTGCCCGAGCTCTCGTTTGGGATGGACGTCAGTCGACATCGTCAGAGCTTGAGGTCGATGTTAGTCCAAGGACCATCCAGTCGGTGGATGGATGGGGAAGAACGATAGTCGTGGTGGATGCTAGACCCAAGTATCAGTGTGGGAGACTTCCCATGCATGAGAACGGAGGGCCGGATCTGGCGTTACGATCAAAATCTCCAATATGGAGACAAGGCGAATTACTATATTCGGCATGTTGTAGGTCCATGATGGTCCCTCAAGCATGTTTGTGGCACCCCAATGTCTCAGCTGGACTGGGAGAAACGTTCAAGAGAGGACGAGTAGGAAGAACTGCGAGTATACTTACATACAGTATAAGCAATAGAGTGTCAAATCGCGATGGCTTCGGAAACGCGGATGGATTAGAGGGAAATGTGGATGGACTGGCGTCCTAATTCCTCGATGGCTTTAGAGGAAAGGTCGGGGACGAAAGGAGTCCGCTAGCCTGGGTCATGCTAGTACCAAGCGCAAGCCAAGTTGCACCTCGGACGTTGAAGGCAGGATGACATCTGGCAAGCGAACCTCGACGTTAAGCTGCGACGGATAGGTAATATGACTGCACTCACCACGATAGCTAGCCGTGCAGGTCCATAGCCTCAGCCGTGTCGTTTGTACGCTCCTGCTGATCTTGCTCATGAGCATAAATCGAGGTCGAGAAANAAGAGGCACGCACAAGGGCTGAGATCTGAGATTTTGGGGTGACAACGTTTTCATGATAGTTCTACGCGTTCAGCGCGTGAGTGAGAGTGCGGGTAGTTCAATATGTCGAGTTCTTACTTGATCCGTTTGAGTAGACGAAGGAAACGCGTCCAAACGCGTAAAAAGAGCAAACACTGACAACAATGGCCAAGGGTTCCATCCCAACTCAACCAGCTTTTGTGCGTGCCTAAGAATGCAGATAAGCTTTGTCTGATTAGAGCAAGGTCTTGCTCACATACGGAAGTTACTCTATATTCCAATGCGACCATTTAAGCATGGATTCTCCTACCAGCTGTTCTGAGAGCCTACAGAGTCTCCTCCGACTCTCCAAATGACTCCGAATGCATCATGAGGGAAGCTGGCGTATCAGCTTCGTGAGTTTGAAGGGACTTTCGCGTTCATAAGATGGCACCACGATGCAAAAGGAAATAAAAGTCAATATCGCCGAAGCAATCATGGAAAGCAGCTGCAAAGGAAGGGAGGGACAGAAGTCAAACAGAAGTTCGTCAGACGAAAACATGGCATGATTCTGACCGTGCGAATTTGTATTCGCACAGTCACAACGTGGATGAAGGGCAGTGGTTCGGTTTTGGCGTTCGGCTCATTTTCATTGCATTTTCTTGCTCTTGACCATCGTATCACGTTAAAATGGTTATTTTCCGACCTCGTACATTAAAACCTCACACTCCTCCGTCTTGGGCTTCAAGCCCTCCCTTGGGAAATGCTGATTCTCCCGACACCCAGACACCTCCTGCTTGAGCTTCTTGCGTCAACTTGTCAAGCTCCGAGCTCTGTGGCTGCCTTCGCCGATATAAACTCATGTCTAGTCGATTATGGCACCTATACTCCAGCTAGTCGCTTTCCTGTATGAACCGGCCAATCGAGTGACATTCATTTCACACACCGTCCGCCGCCCTTGCCCCACAGAAATCTTATTAAAGCTACGACATCTGTCCTCCTAAGCTGCCATCTCCCATCTGTTAATGGCCTCCCTTATCACGCTCGCGACTACGATTTTCTTGGCTGCACTTCTCAGATGGTTTGCTCGGGTACGCCGCCCATACCCGCCTGGTCCGTCTGGATATCCTCTCATCGGGAACTTGCTCGATGCGCCGACCCAACGACAATGGGTGAAATACTGGCAGTGGGCTTCGGATTATAGTTAAGTATTGGCTGGCTTTTAACTAGCTTTTACTTGTGAATAGCCGTTGAAAAATCAACCTATATCTAGGTACGGATGTACTATACTTAAACGTACTCGGCCAGCCGATCATCGTCTTGAGCTCGGTTGCAAGTGCAACCGAACTTCTGAACCGAAGATCAGCCCTAACATCAAGTAGGCCCCTCGGCACCATGTTGTACAAATTGTACGTCGTCTGGAGCTTAACCGCCCTTCGATCCCATGTCTAACGAGGTTAGGATGGGCTGGGACTGGAATTTGGCTCTCACACCATACGGCGATGTTTGGCGGGCTCGTCGAAGAGTGTTCTGGCAGGAGTTTAACCGATCGCAAGCGGTCTACCATCATCCCATCCAAATCAAGCATTCTCACCGATTTCTACGTCGTCTCCTCGCTACACCGAGCGATTTCTACAAGCATGTCCGCTAGTACGTTCGCGGTGTTTTATTATCAAGCGTGAATCATGAATAGCTACTAACCATCTACCACAGCTCCACCGCTGCAGCTATCATCGAGTCCACATATGGCCTGGAAGTTGAACTCCACAACGATCCCCACATTGCTCGCTCTGAAGTCGGTATCGAGCATTTCGACAACGCTGTTGTCCATGGTGCCTTCCTCGTGGATACATTTCCCTTCCTTCAATACATCCCGCGATGGTTCCCTGGCGCCGGCTTTCGGAAGTTCGCAGATCTCGCGTACAAAGATACGATGTTGATGATAAACACGCCGTTCGACGAAGCCGTAAAACTTCATGTGAGTTTCTCTTTTGTATTGTGACAAGATCAAGGCACTGATTACTCCCTCTTACGAAACCCGTTTCTATCTGACTATCTAACAGAACAAGGGCGAGATCAGCGTCGTATCACGCGCTCTATCGAGAGCAGTTAAAGCCCCCGAAAATGCGAGCCATGAGAAAACTGTGAAAGATGTTGCCGCGATGGCTTATGCAGGTTAGTGCGGCGGTAGAAAAGAAAGTTCCACACAAGCTGAATGAAATTACTAGCTGGTGTTGATACGACCCAGTCGCCTCTTCTAGCCTTCTTCGCGGCGATGACCCTCTTCCCCGATGTTCAACGGAAGGCTCAAAAAGAAGTCGACTTTGTGCTTGGAGAAGACCCAGACTCCCGGCTTCCGACATTTAATGACCTTCCTTCCCTGGTATACACTCAGGCGGTCGTTTGGGAGCTTCTGAGGCACGCGGTTTCATTTTTCCACCGTTGGATCAAATTGAACTTTGATTGTTAGGTGGCAACCGGCTCTACCCCTCGGTATGATATCTTAAAAACTCTTCGCTACCTTGGAACTGATTCACATTGTCTGAAACCAGGATTCTTTCATCTTTCAACGGAGGACGATGTCTATAACGGCTACCATCTCCCAAAGGGGAGTATCGTATGCTGTAACGTTTGGTGCGTTCTTTTCTCCAGCCTCTAGAGCACACTCTGGCTTGCTCACGTCTTCCCTGTCAATGCTTATGTAGGTCCATCTTTCGTGACCCAGAGATATTCCCAAACCCAGAGAGGTTCATACCCGAGCGATTCATCGATGAGTCCGGTCAGCTAAATAAGGAACTCATCGAAATCGTTGAGCTAGGCTTCGGTTTCGGTCGACGGTGAGCACTGCTCGCATCGTCTAACGTATGTTCAGGCGTCGTTGATCGTCTTGGCCTTTCGTAGCAAATGCCCTGGGAGGTACTTCGCATGGGATTCCGTATGGATCTTCATGGTATCGACGCTCTGCGTATTTGATATCCAACCTGCGAAGGACGAGTTCGGGGAAGATATCATCCCAGAGATTGAATTGGAGCCGATTCTTATCACGTAGGTCTTGATTTCTGATTTCGAAACCGAATGGAGAAATTTTCAACTCATCTGATCATACCGTCCAGGAAACTACGCCCGTTCAAATGCTCAGTTACCCCGCGGTCTGAGCATAGCACAAAATTGATTTCGAACCAGGTCGACGATTGATGATACGGCAATAAAGATGAGAGATAGCAGTGGTTTTGTAGTACGTAGGCGATATGTACAACTCGGGCACGGACAAGAGTAGTCAGCGCTTGAGGCTTGGGGCACCACCCCCTCCCTATACCGACTCCAGAGTCCTCAACCCCNTTTTTTAATCTTTGCTTGCCGTAGTACCATGAACCACAATCATCCTCTCACGTTCTTCCGGAATCAGAGGTGCTATTCCGTGAAACTGGAAATCATGGCATCAGCATCCGATCATGATTCATGAGCCGAGAGGGAGAGTCGGAAAAGGACGAAGGGTTGAGCAGACACGCGAGCGAGAAGCGAGAAGTGTCAACCAAAGAATTTGACACACTCATAATCTCAACGTCATCCCGGATATCGTGCCACCAGTGACCAAAAACATCAGGTTGGGGCTGACGAATCTGATAAGGAGGCGAATCTCGTGTAAACCTCTCATCTATGATTGGTTCATCGTCGGCTATTCTCGTGATAGTCAGATCTATAACCATGAGCGATGCGATGTCCGCAAAGAGCGAGTCCGTGATAATTTTGGCGGCAAGTGGTGTTTTGTCTTCGAGCGTAAGGATGCAGATGTACTTGAGCGAAGGGGAAGGGATTCTTTTGGGCGCACTAACTAGCGCTTCAGGAGGATACTATGTACATTCCCGGATTCAAACGAAAACAATTGAGTGGGGTTCAATCGCACAAACGAGAAAACTTACGCCCATACCCATTACGAATACACGGAGGTACTCCAGTTTCTCGAGGCGCGAGAAAGAAGGATGAGTTAATTGACCGTAGTAGACTCCAACGCTTATGAAGCGAATGTTTGAATACAGATCATCATGTGGTGCAGGTTCATGAAAGCGAACTTGATCGTCCAGAGCTTCAAGCTTGGGTGATGCCTTCAAAATTACTCCCCATGAGGTTGGGGGTCCAGAGTATAGGCGAAGGTTTGGTAGGTGCAAGTTGGTATCTGGCTCAGGTATGCCGCCCGCCTCCATGTAGACAACAGCAGCACGGAGGGTTGGATGTCGTTGCAGTACTGAGAAGGCGGCGGCGAAAGACCGGGAACCAATGGTAATATGTGTCAGGGAAATGAAGTGCGGGATGGTTATCCAAAGAGTTGAGGTGCTTTGACCAACATGAAGTGATTCGATGAACAGATGTTTGAGATTTGTGAAGTACGGGAGCAGTCTCTGCACCCCTTCCAAAGCTGCGTGGGGTGGGTCGCGAACTGAGTCCAATGGCTCGTGGTGTATATAGAGTGCTTTAACGCGACGCGCCAGATGTACCCCATCGGTGCTGGAGAAAAATGACTGGAGGAGGGGTGCTCGACTGATAGGGACGGAGATCCATGGGGTGATCGGAAACTTCTCTTGTAAATTTCGCAAGGGTTCAGGGTCAAGATCCGGCACGATCACAAGACCTTCGTAGAGAGATTGGACTGCAAGAGAATGTACCGATCGTGAAACGTAAAGAAGAGGGAGCAAGAGACGTCGGTCTTGGCTCCCAACCTCATCGGAAACAACGAACCGAGATATTTCAGGCGGGAACGGAAAGTCTAAACGCGCCGTGAGTTGAGTACAGAACGAAGAGGAGGGGAATAGTAGTCTGATTTACCGCCATCTAATCGCTGATGGTGTGGCATGGTCCACCCATACCGTATGTCACTATCAAGAAAAAAAAAACAAGCGCCGTAGCCTAAGCGCGCTGTATTTTCCTTTGTGAATAGGAGGAGTCGTTTGCTTCAACGACGTCGATGTAAGTTGAGAATTATGGAGAGGTCCGTTTCACGCAGCATGGTCGCTACCACGCGAATTGGAAGAAAGATAGAAGCACAGATCGTGACCTTGTCTGATCTATTAACCGTTCACGTCCTCTAGCTGCTCCGGCTCGTTGAAGACCTTCATCCCAGCCTTCAGGAGTTCAATACCCTTGACCACCCTTTGCATCTTATTCCTACGCGCTTCAATATCCCATTCTTGCCGCCTCTTCAAAATCAGTCTCTCTTCGGCGACCAGAGCTCTCAAAGCACGTCGTTCCCTTTCCATCAATTCCCTCTCCTTCTCCAAGTAGGCTTTCACAGCGGTGCGCTCTCGCTCAATCCGGTCTTTTACTGCATCCTCAAACTGCTGGTGTATGGTATCTCCGTCGCGGAGAAGCTGTGCTCTGGCCTCTTCGGCGTCCTTAAGCTGCGCTTGACGCTCGGTTTCTTCTACCAACTTCAAAGTCAAGTCATCTTTCTCCCCCTGTAGCTTCCGTAGTTCCCTCTCTGATAGTGATAGCTTACGTTCGAGGTCATCGGCGCGTTCAATCTCCCGCGACAAGCGGTCCCTATTCTCTGCTCTCTCTTTCAAGATCAAAGTGTAGTGGTGTCGCATGACATTGGAAGACATTAAGTCGGTGGCTGTATCTCCAAAGGACTTCGTAGTGTTGGAAGCGGGTGTGTGATCGTTCGTCGGTAGCGGATCCTTTTCTGGAGGGTCGCCTTCGAATTTAGCAGCCTAATATGCAGACAAATTAATGGAAAGGGTTTTCATAGGGCCGGATGATGAAGACACTCGCTTTGAACGCTTTGAACGCTGCATTTATTTCATCCCTCTCAGCAAGATTAACACAAGTTATCCGTAGTTCGGAAATCTCGTCGGTCAGATGAGCAAGTAGCGTTTCTGTACCACGACTAGCCGATCCACCGGTGTATTCGTCTCAGGCTCTCCTTCCATGGCGGATGCATCGTTAGACCTCGACCGACTCTCCTCAGTTGAGAGTCGATTACAAATGACCTCTTGAAGCGCTTGTAGTCTTTGCGTTATCCCGCCCCACGAAGTCCTGGATGGCGGTATATCATCTTCTCGACCTCGTCGAACGCTAGCCAGAAGGATCAGAGACGCTTGCCGTTCCAGCTCATTCAGCCGCGAGAGAAGACTGTCTCTTTCCTTCTTCACTGCTTCTTCTTCTTCAGTCGAAGGAATATGAGGCTCGTCACGATACTCTATGACCCAGAGATCATTTCGTGGTGAGATGATGGTTTACTAACTCACGAAGACGATCAGGGACTGACTTTTGGGAGGGGGATCACCTTGCGTGGGTGAGAATGTGGATCAAATCGTGCCGACGCAGTCGACTTCTTTTTGTGGGTCCTTTCTTGGGCGCTAGGACTGCTCATGGTTGCGGGGAGTTGGAGGCAGTCGAAGTTGGTACTTGTCTTTTATATTGGCCGGGGAAACTGACTTTGGACTGAGCGCTGTTGAAGCAGAAAAANTACACTGTTTTTTCCTGAAGAACAAGGGAAGCATGACGATTGAGTCGATCAAAGAAACATAGGCCAGACGGTTAGTGTCTATTGGCAGAATTCGAACAAAGGGCGCTTTCAGGGCCTCAGGTGGCGAATATAGGGGAGACCAGACCGTGAGTGAGCAATGTCGATCTCAATGGTTTCTGAATATTTCTAGCGTGTAGAGCTACAAGACGGACTCAGCTTGAGAGTGTGTTTCGACGTTTCCAAGTCATCACGAAGTACTGAATGAGCGGATTAAAGGATTGGGGCCTTAGGGGGTGCAGGGGGAGCGTGGGGACAAATATCCCAATGTGGTGCGACGTAAACACATCGAAATTTCGAAAAAGGAAAGAAAAGACTTTGTTTCCTCTCCCATAGTCAGACGTCGCCTCGAACGGACATTTCCAAGTCCAGGCACCTCGGTATCTCGTCTCTAATGACCAAAACCCGCCAAGAAGCACCTGTGGCCTCAGGATGAATCACCCTTTGTGCTTGCTCTGTGCTGGCCGGGCATTCTTTGTACATTGCACACTGAGGTACGTATTTTCGTCTCTTTCGTCCTTCTCTTGGCTTATCAGCTCCCCCAGGCGGATNATGGAGAGAGAATTGAGGAGAAACAATCATGTTGAAATCACAGGCAATGTATCCGGTCACATACCAAGTGTTTTGCTCGAGCAATCCGAACTGGTACAGGAGCGCTGCTCTTCTCTTTTCGACGAGGTAAGTACGAAAGTTTTCTTTTACTTCGAATACGCCTCACGTTTATATGTCAGAATCGATGAAAACCCAGCGAATATCACACCAAGGGCCAACCAAGGGCAGAGTTCGCGCTGTGACCCCCCTGTCAGCCGTGTCGTCGCTGCTCGGAATGTGGACGTCGTTGTTATGCGTTGTCGATGAAGAAAGCAAGCCCTTTTGACTGAGCCTGGTGATAGAGGGAGAGCAATGACGAGCTATCCCTGTCATATACGACTCGAAACGCCCAACGCGAATTGCCCCCTTCCTACCACCCGATTTGCTCGTCTGTTGCTCTCTTGAGTCCCTCA
>JAPEVF010000751.1:0-21947 GCA_029747585.1 Pleurotus djamor
GTATCTACGATTGGAATGGCGGGTTCCCACTGGCAAATTGCAAATGGTAGGAGTCAGGACATCACGTACAGTGGAAGGTTAGGAGCAAGTAAACTTTCAGTTTCGAGCCCGATTCGGCCATCGGAGTTTGAAATCCACTTGGACCGATTCGACAGAGTCCAGCGAGTCTTTGATCTTTCTTTCTTTCATTCCCCCCACTTCCTCTCTCTCTCTATCCCTCTGCGATCCACTCCTTCTCCTCCTCGTACTCTTCCGAGGTTTTCTCTCGCTCAACACGCTGCTTTCAAGCTTCGATCGTGTTTCCGGCGTCCACAAACAACGCAGACATTGTTATCGCATCTCCCTCGATCCTCCCTACGACATTCACGCAACCTTCCTCCCCGCCGGTTCACTCTCCACCTACAATCCCTCGCTCCCCTCCCTCTATATCTCCCCAAGTCAGCCCTGTGATCCCGGCCTGCGTTTGTTTATCTCAGGCTCGGCAACTACCATGCATATATGCTCTCTTTCTCGCGTCAAGATCCATTGTACGCGTCTTTACGCGTTTTCTCTTGCATATCGTCTTTCCTTTGACCATCTTTGGAGAATAGGCCGTACAGATCACTCCCTAGGGTCTGGATGATCGACGCTGAAGGTGAACTGCGTATATGCGGACATCTCTTGGTCTCCGTGAGTTGAACTTCTGTCCCACTTTCCCTCTTGACGAGTCCACTGATTTCTCTCCACAAGACTTTGCCATTATCATCCTTGATCCTCTCCGTCTCGCCAGCCCCAAAGCCCAGGTGTCTCCATCCCATCCATCCTTTCACCCACCACGCATCGTCCTCCGTATCAAAGGTATGCTCATCCTCCCCTCGTGTTTCTATCTTTGACGCTAATTACCTCATCGACTCACGATCGTATACTCAACAATTCGCTCCTCACGACCCGTTCTTCCATCGTCCACCGTTGTCCACATCTATTTTGGACCTCTTCAAACTCTCGGAAAACCTTGATCGACACTGAAGGTGAACTGCATACGCTTGATATCCCCAGGGGGATCCGAATCCACTCACCGCCATCCAGATATCCATATCTTGAGTCAGGTTCTTCGGAACCCATACTAATCTTGTTCGTCGTCTTCGCCACGCGTGTCAATACGCTAAGTGAGTTTACGTGAGACGTCGCAGTCCGTCCAGATCAAGAGATTGAGCTTGAATCTCACCATCGACCGATCGAAACTGAGTACACACAGCCCTCGCAACCGCCTTTGTCTTTGCTACATGACGTACAGCTGAACTCGACACAAGCTTTCGCCTCGGAAATTTTGGCTCTCCCTCTCAACTCCCTCTTCTTTTTCCATCCCCTTTCGTCCCTCTCCCTCTGTCTTCTTTTCGGTAACGTCCCCTTGATTTACATCCCCTCTTCTCACCTTTGTCGCCGTAGCCAGGAACGAGTACGCAAGCTTTTTCCACCGCCGCACTCCCCCCATACCCTTTTCTGCTTCTTTTCTCCATGCGAGCCTTGTCTTTGAATGCGGATAGGCCGTTCACTCCATCATGTTACATGTACATACCCATTTTAAGCCGCGTAGACTTTGTGCGAAATATTTTGATCATGTTGTAGGATTGTTAATGGATGGATTTTTCGAATTTTGTGAGTTTGCGTATCGTCTTGAATGCACAGGAGCGTTTCTATGGGTCGTGTTCATGGCGTGAACTACCTGTTTCCCGGTTTCGCCGCGTAGTCGCGGTATTTCTAGACTTGTCCATGGTCATATAGACGAGGATCGAGAAAGGCATGTCCGCAGCGGTATCAGCTCCAGCATCAGGCAATAGAACAGGTATCGGGCGTCGCGTAGAAAGTCTTGAAATTGGGAAATTTGAGTCGCGGGATCAACTTTTGTTCGAAGCAAACTGGTGAACAAGTGGAAATTCACTTACTCGGACGTTCGAGTCCAGTCGTTAAATGAGTTCAAAGTGTTGAAAAGGTCCAGATGCAGTCTGGTCACTCATGCGAACCGTGAAATTGGCTGGAACGCGAGACGAAGCAAGGGTAGACTGCGAAATAGACAGCCCCTGAGCAAGGTTGGACTTGGTCGCGTCGACTCGTTTGGTGCAATTCTCCTTGTGAAGGCGATATTTCCGTCTTACACACTCCATTCCATCGGATGAGAAATAGAATCTCAATGTGACAGACGTGGTACGGTGCGCTTGAATGTGGTTTGTAAGTGGAAAGATGGATTTGCTGCGGTTCCGCTTGGATTTCTCGCGAAACGGCTAACGCTCGGACTCTGTTCAGTCGACTGGAATAACACATCAATGCGTACGATGTACACGGCGAGCTGTATCCTGCGACCGATGAGAGACCGGGCTTGGATTCAATAGGCAAGATCAAGTACGTTCGAATTCCTTGTGAGATATATTTCATGTGCTTCGAGAATGTGTTTGAAACAAATTCAGTCGCCTGGAACAACACAATTGAATACGACGGTCAGTGTTCCTCCGTCAGTCTAGATTGACATAAATCTCTCTATCGTGTGTCGAAACGGCTCTCGCATTCCCGTCATCCAGATATCCAGGGCAGACAGTGATCTTCTGAACAAATCCATTCGCGTTCGCTGGGAATTACTCAACCTGTTCTCTTTGGAGTTCGTGCGCGACAACTCGAATGGTGAACCTGACCGTACGGTATATTGCGACACAAGTCAACATTCTATTCTACTCTACAATAACCAGCGTGACATTGCGACACAGGCTGGCGTAAATCCCACAACTCCTACGATGTAAGAGACGAAAGCGGTCAACTAGCTGTTGCGGCGGGTAGACGAGAATAACACACCTTGAGTTAATCTCATCGTGTCCTTTGACCCCAAGTCCGACACGGCGTTTACACCAAGTAACACGATCCTCTCATCCAATGAAAAAACGGGGGTTCACCATCTACTGAGGGTGATCGCGATGCATTCGCCCATTTCTCATTATCCGACGTCGCCGTTGCCTATCATCCTTATCCTTATCCACCTTACACCCCACACCCTACACTCTAAGCTTACGGCTCGAGCATAACTGAAGACAGACTGGCGTGATGTAAGTGTACGTCCAAACACGCACTAACGTACATATGAATCACAAATAAAAGAGGGTGCAAAAAAGGAATACGTACACGGARTTGGAGCGCTGTCAASAMMACCAAAAGGTACCTTGTCCATGGTCCTGGGACGAGCACGAGCACGAGCAAAGCATAAGTCACAGGTCACTATGCGGCCGGGGGTACGGAGGTATCAGGCGCCTGGCTCCAACCTTGTTCGCCTCGGGGGTGCGGATGAAGCTTGAAGGAGTTTTGTACGTTCGAACGTTCGAACGTTCGTTGGGGGGTGGTGCNAAATAAACAACGGACGGACGAACTGGTGTCAGTGGTCCTCGTTGAGTCGTTCGTTTACTTGAAGGCTTGAAGTGAGCGTGCTGAGCCTGGGTATGGGTAATCGAGCGAGTGGAAGAGTCAATCATTAAACTCACAGATTAGACTTTCAGGCGTTCGGTTCAGGGTTATGCGCGATGATATGTTTGTTTTAATCAAGTTTGGAGTAGGTGTAGAGTATGGGATGCATGGGTGTCGTCTAGATTGTGTATTTGAGACGCAGACGGATAGAATGGGAGAGAGGCCGATTGATTGGCTAGCCTAGGGAGCGACAGACTGTGGGTAGGGTACGAAGAAAGTTGGAGCTGGTTCAGTAAATGTTAAGAAAGTACCGGGGTCTCGCACTCACCTCTACCTTGAAGTGGCGTCTCGAACGATGCAGCCGCACACGTCTTATCGCCCGAAAGGAGGAGATAGAAGCTGCGAATAGAGCAAAAGGAAGGCCAAAAGAAAAGAAAGCAAAAAAAGAAAAAAAAGAAAAGAGTGCGCCATTTGGTATACCACAGGACACGGGAGAACTGTACGACGTATCGTTATAACTTGAACGACCCCAGCCGTTCATCTAGTCCCCAGAGCTCCCGCAATCCGTACTAGTACCCTCTGCATTGATTTCGTCGCCCTCCAAACCTAGCCGCTACCCTCGATGTCTAGCACCAGCACCACGCGAATCATCAACTTTACCACCCGCCAGACCGCCGGAGATTTCGCCCTGTTCATCCTCGACCGAGTCCATCGTTACCAAAACCGCTACCAGCGCCGCTGCGACTTTATTGAGCCAGGCTACGCCGACCATAGCCACTACCCGTACCATCATCCTGGCGAGGACCGATCGTGCCGTTACTGCACGTTTCTGTACCTCCGTCTTCAAGGTTATTTTCGGCGCGGCGAGGTGGTTGTTATTCACCTGTTCCGTGGGGAGGGGGAAGGTTAGTTGTTGTTTCGTTCCGACTAGGGAGGACTGGGAACTGACTGATGGTCGACTTGTAGAGCCGTTTGTTGTTGAAGTGTACCGAAGGAGCTCGTACAGTTTGGGGATTCGCGGTATGTGTGCCATGTGTTCGTAGTATTGTTCGCGTTGCTGACTGTTTGTTGGGGGTTCTTCTAGTCAGCTTGTAATCGAGCCGCGCCCCGCGAAGTCAACTTGGTCATGACCTTGAAAAAAAAAAGTAAGTATGCGTTTACTCGCAATGCATATACGACGCTTACCAATCTACCAAGGCTTCTGTTTATTCATTCTGTCTTTACTTTGTCTTGTTTTTCTTGAAAGTTTGAACCGAAAACCTATATTGCATGAGAAGGTGAGCATGTCTGGTGGTTACGGAATGTTGGCATGAGCTTACTAGTTGATAGTCGTTGGGAACGCATTTAGTCGAGTTTGTGTCGCTATGGGTCGTTAGGTTGATAGCTGTGCTTGTGATGTTTTGTCAATAAAGAGCATGAGCCGATGTGAGCTCGATGATTTGGGGGTTGAACGTTGAAACCTTGAGACGCTGAGAGGGCAGGGAAGGGATCGAGTGAGTAAACGGACAGGCTGTTGAAGAGTGATGGCGATGTTTTGTGGGAGTATGTAGCTGTTGGGTTTGATAGCTGTGCTCGTCGTGTTTCGTCACTTGAGTGAGATCTTGGGAGGTTGAGAGAGTGGGCGGATTCGCTCTTGGAAGGGCGCGGAGAGGAAGGAACAAGGTGATATATTGGGATGAATTGGACACAAGCGAGGTACACGAAACTGCTGGTACGAGACGGATGAGAGGAACATGGATGGACTGGACACGAAGGGACACGAAGCAAACAGGCATGGAACCAGCATCGAGTGGGGGGTCGGTAAATTTCATGATGGCCAATGAAGAGAAAGACGAAGAAGTCCTTTAGATGAACGAGGAAAAAGTAGGCCAAGATACAAGCTGGAATGGCTATACTGGAAACGATCATGACCGCGATGAGCAAGTCCTTGTCCACGGACCCATGGAAAACTCTGGATGTAACCCAATTAGCCTAATTTGGGCCGTCGACCCGCCTCCGCCCTCAACGTTGCTCATACCATCATCATGCACGCTTCGCTCGTACGTCGCCAACTTGGAGGACTTGTTCCCCCCAAAATTGCATCTCCAAGCCTATAGGTGCGCAGAGTTTCCAGTGATGCACGTCCCCAAGTTCATCTTTCTCGCAAACACTGGTCTGGAGGTTCGGGAGATGGCCTTGCACCTCTCCTCAACTTTTACTCGAAACTCCCAAAGGGACCTGCTACCGCCTCAGCTGGACGTGGCTTGAAGGCTCGTTTCTTCAATGGCAAGAATGCTTCCGGAGCCCCGATCGTTGCTACCGTTTTCGCCATCTTTGCTTTGGGATATACCATTGATTACCAGAGTGAGTCCCAATAGGTTTCCTTGTCGTCGTAGCTGTGCTCATCGCAATTTATAGTGCACTTGAGTATGTCCCATGTTCCCTCCATGTTACTCTTGCTTATGTCCGCACCTCAGAGCACCACAAGAACCATGCCCACTAATTGGGTCGTCGCCAGGATTCGGGGGATGTATTGTAATGGAACGCCAGCAATAGATAATTCAGTATGGTTAATCAAACACCTCCAAGCTTGGCGTCGAAAGAATGATATTTCTTACTCTACATCAATACATTGGTGGTGTTGTCCAGCAACGGAAACATCCTTCTATTTATTTGACAATCTCCTTCACTCTCAAGCAGAATGCGACTGGTATCGATGAGATTGCGAGGATAATGCAGAATGCACTGGCGACGATAGGGTGGTGTAGTAACGCAGCTCGTAGCTAGGCCGAAAATTGGACAACCCGGACCAGTGCTACAATTCCACGATGATCACCCAGCAAGTCAGATCTCAGCGCAGGTGAGGATAGAACTGTCGATGATACTCACCAACTACACACCGACAGCATCAACTAGGGCGTCGGCTTTCCTCCGCAAACAATGACAAAGAGGTGGATTCGGAGACTCAGTCTGGACGAGGGTTCCGCTCCAAACGAATCCGTGCCTTTTATTTTGAGGCCTAAACAGAGGGGGAAGAGGTCCCGAATCGCCCCCATACGCTTGCTTCTCCAAATCTAAGTTATCAAACAGCGTTTCGCGGGGACGTTCCAAGTCCTCTTCACGCCCTAGGCACACTGGTGATTGCCCTGTAGTGTGATCTTTGCAATGGAAGGACGAGGAAGGTGACTGAGACCGTGATTGTTTCGCGGCCTCTACCTTTCCGGCATCATCATTTCTTGACACCAACCAACTCGGGATGGAGACAGGTTGCGAAAGTTGACCCAAGTCGTTACTATCGCCCCCATGCTCCATCCATCGGGACCCTGCGCTCCATACTGTGGCGAAAACGACACCGAGGATGGTGACGTAGTTATTGGCAACAGCAAGATATGTTGAGAATAAGAATAATGAGAGGTTGGTCGCTTGAATGTCTACTGAGGCGATGACGATTTGGGCGGTGCAGAAGATGCAAGGGACAACGAAGTTGGAGATGGATATCATAAAAAGGGTGCGTGCTCTATCAGTGAAGCTATCTGCCAGATTTGATAAGACCCCGCATTTTAAAAAGTTAACCCACTCACTAAGTTTAAGACCAAGGATCGGACCCGTGTTCATCTGTGAGCGCAGCTGGTAGATGAACAGTGTGGACATGTAACTTTATACAACATGGTAAGCGTAAAACGGTCCGCAAAAGCTCAAGGTACTTACATGTTGTCAAATAATTGAAGACACCAAACCACCCTTGCCATAGGCCAGAACTGCAGACCAGCAAGGAAAGTCCCTATCATACTCGCACTTCGAACCCATTCAAAAGTAGCATAACCAAGGACGGCGCATTTAGATCGTATGTGCCTGACCTAACGATAATCGCATTATTATTTCGCGTGAGAGTGCGGTTCGCAGGCTGTGATTGGCTAGAAAGGGTGAAAAAGAGTCCAAGTCCATACATCACAACACCTCAGACCGACATGGTTTCCCCTCCCGAAGGTAGGCTGTAGCCAGCGAAAAAAAAGGGTCTCCCCTTGTTTTCCGCCGGTGTGTATTCGGCTATCTACGCACACAAACGCGACAGAGTCTACCTAATCCAACGACCAAGTGCAATTACCGCGGCGAACCTCCCTCCCGATAAATTGCCCAGCGACGATCCTCCTGCTCCAACCTTCCATTCCCACGAGATCCACTTGTCGTCTAGAGACAGCAAAGATTCATGAGTACGAGGCTAGAGAACAAGAGGGTGAAAAAAAGTGACTAACTGATATCCGCGAAAATCAAGTGGTTGGTGGCGCGGTCGAGATGGAAGAATGAGCTGGGTGGTCACCGGCCGACTGTTGACACGGTGATGGCGCGTTCAAGAGATTCCCCAGGCTTCGAGAATCCATCTCGCATCAGTGAACAGCGTTGTAAAAGGAAGTTGGGATGGGATATGTGGTTGGTGGCGCGGTCGAGACGGGAGAAGGGGCAGAAGGGATTAGGCAGGCGCAAGCTTCGAGGTCGAGGGTGGGCAGCGTACAATAGCCCAGGTATTTGAACTGGAGGTTGTGGTGGTTGATGGCGCGGTCGAGAAGTCGGCAAAGATGGATGAAGGGAAGCGCTGGCAGCGTGATGAAAGAAGCTCCATCGAGGAATAAAAATGGCGGAAGGAGGTAGGACATGGTCGTAATGGATGGCGAATGGCAAAAGACGGCGTAGAGGTTGGGATGGAAGGCCAAAGTGGTTGGTGGCGCGATCGAGACGCTTCTCAAGCTTGGCTTCATCGCGATGTCATAACGTTGATCACGACCGATATGGAAGGACAAGACTACGAGGTATTAGATCAGGATAGACTCAATGAATTGGAGATGCTCGCCGTGCTCACCAAGTATCCCGATGCACTAAGGACTTGATGGAGAAGACGGATACAAATGGCAAAAGCCAGGCTGAACAAGAGCAAGTCAGAGATAAGAATGTGTTTGACAAGCGAAAGAATACTCACGATCAATGTCACAGTGGTCCGCCGGGAGCAAAGCCTCAAGCTCAAGCTTCAATCATGGATATTGATCGCTCGCGATGTCGTAGCGGTAACCGCAATCTTCGTGAACGTATGCACAGCGCCGTTGGCGTGTGAGGATGCAAAGCTAGAGAAGACTAATATCATTATTGAGTACATTGACAAAAGCTGCCTGACGTACTCACAGAAGCATCCCGATGACAAAGACAAGTAGCCGGCATTGAAGGAATACACATAGACCACAAGACTATAGCAGGAACAGAGTTAGACATCAAGATGCGAAAGGTGGAAAAAAGGGAACTTACGGGTGACATGACATTCATGGCTTCGCGAGGTAACGACACACCATCAGGTGGTTGGTGGCGCGGTCGAGGAGGGGGAAGGGCGAAGCATTATCAAAGAGGTGGGGAAAGGGGATCATCGATCAAGGTCAAGGGTGTACAGCGAGGGACAGTGTGGGTGTTCGAATCGAAGGCGACTGTGGTTGGTGGCGCGGTCGAGAAGCGCTTCAAGCTTCTTGTTTCATGTTTCAAAGGTTAATTGCTAAGCATCAACCGTTCGCGATGTCGTAACCTCTTGGTAAACGTATGACGCAACCGATATGCAAGGAAATGGCTACAGAGAAATGAGATCAGAATTGAGCCAATACATTGAAGATAATCGCCGTACTCACTGAAGCATCCCGATGAGTCAACCAGCTTGTCAGCAGATGCAAAAGGCAAGAAGTAGACTAAGTGCAAAGTCAGAGATCAAGATAGTAGTAACAAGCGAATCAAGACTTACGATAGATGTGGTAGGAACATCCTTGAAAACAACCAAAGTTCGGCCGAATAGCCAGGGCTTGGTGACGCGATTGAGAAACTCTTGCAGCTTCAAGCGGTGATGTCGTAACCGAAACCATCGCGAACATGTAAGTATGAGACTAAAGAAGAACGTATCAGTACCGATTACATTGATCAAAGCTCCGAACATACTCACAAATGCACCCCGATGCCTAGGGCAAGTGGCCGACTTTGATGGTAGAGACAGAGACCACGGGTTCACCTAGAACAAGAGAATCAAGTCAAAAATCAAAGATGGGAGTAGCGGCTGAAGCAAGACTTACATACCGGCGGCGTGACAAATGTATTCTGGTGGACAATGAGAGGGGATCCTCAGCGCCTGGTCGAATGGTTGGTGGCGCGGTCGAGAAGGAAGAAGGTTGAAACGTTGAACCTTCGTTCTTCAAGCTTCAAGGTCAATGCCAAATGGAGGGTGGATAGCGATCAACAGTGCAGGTGTTCGAATCGACTGCCAGAGTGGCTGGTGGCGCGGTCGAGAAGGGAAGCCAGGCAACACATCGGTCACACGATTGAGCGACAAGAGGTGTCCAAGACGTGTGTGGGAGTCCAGGACCACGGACGCCGGTTTGGATACCATGGGAAAGGCAGGTGGTTGGTGGCGCGGTCGAGAAGGGAGACGCGTGAGCGGTACCAACGACACGCGAAGACGCTTCCAAAAGATAGAAGGGACATCTATGGACGGATAGAAAGGTTAGATCATCACACACTAGACAGAGAGGAATCAATAAACGTACAAGCAGGGTGCCGTGATAGTTTGGGGATCGTTGAAGAATTCGCGGAGACGTCAGCGCAGGTCCCGGCGACATGGTCGTGGTGTCGTGTCAGAATGAAAATCTGAAAGAGGGAAAAAATGAGTACCCTGAAGGTAAGCGACGATGGGTGACATAGAACTTACCAAACCGGGGACGGCGAAAGCGAGCGACGAGAGAACACAACAGATAACTATGAAAAGAAAAACAAATGTTAGACCATGACACACCAGCTTAAAACTAATTCACGTACGATATCATGAGCAGCGCGATGCTCTGGGCAGGCTGGCGTCGGTCGATGCGTCGGCTACACCGATCGGTTGAATTCGGTTCGGTTGCACGTCGAGGACATGCAGAGAAGTTGACCATCTATAATAGGCGGCAGTGGTGGAATGAGTACGCTGAAGATCACGTTCAAAGAGGGACAAAGAACTTACCAGAGATGAAGATGAAAGTCGCATCAACGAGATATGACGGTGGGGTGGTGGTTGGATGGGTACACGGGCATAGTGGGGGCATATGGAGGGAGGGAACTGGGAGACGGGGTTTGTCTCTGCAGCTTTTATAACCTGTCGCTGTTTGTCGTTGCTTTCAGTGAATTATGCTTTCTTGTTGAATTTCACAGCCACTTACTTTTGAACCCCAGTTGCTGAGATGCAATTTACCTTTATGCCGATAGTCAGAATTGTGCGATGACAGCGGTGCAAAAGCTACTTACGCGACAAAGGATGATGGATCCACCCCATGCAATTCAAGTTGCTGCGCGATCGTTTCCAGAGGCAGAAAAAAACCTTCGTTGGCGTGAGAGCAGGAACAACTGGTGGAAAGGTGAGACGAGGGTGGTAGTCGGAATCCACGGAAATCACTTACTCCTTCAGGTGACACACATGGATGCGTCGTAGGGAACTTGTCCACCGTTGCCACTGAATCGGTCGAGTTTGTTTCACATCAACGGTCCGCCTAGTGGCGAGTAGTTCACGTAGAGCCGATGGCGTCGCGACAGAAGTCCCCCGTGTTTGTACAGCCAGAATCGTTTGCGGTCCAGTTCTCTTGACAAGGTCGAGGGTGTCTTAGATCATGCAGCGGGGAGTGGGTGGCTCTCTCAAGCCGTAAGCGGGAATCACCCAGTGTCATTGCAAGTGACGAACATGCAGCGTTGGGCTCTGATTAGAGCTTGAGTTAGGTACAAATTTCGTACACAATGCCCAGCGACAAAAACTAAAGAGGACATGATCAGGACATGAGTCAGAACGCCGTCACCTTGTAAAATTGATACTGAGCTTACGGAACGAAATGCTTGCGTATCTACGATTGGAATGGCGGGTTCCCACTGGCAAATTGCAAATGGTAGGAGTCAGGACATCACGTACAATGGAAGGNTAGGAGCAAGTAAACTTTCAGTTTCGAGCCCGATTCGGCCATCGGAGTTTGAAATCCACTTGGACCGATTCGACAGAGTCCAGCGAGTCTTTGATCTTTCATTCTTCCATTCCCCCCACTTCCTCTCTCTCTCTTTCATTCCCTCTGCGATCCACTCCTTCTCCTCCTCGTACTCGTCCGAGGTTTTCTCTCGCTCAACACGCTGCTTTCAAGCTTCGATCGTGTTTCCGGCGTCCACAAACAACGCAGACATTGTTATCGCATCTCCCTCGATCCTCCCTACGACATTCACGCAACCTTCCTCCCCGCCGGTTCACTCTCCACCTACAATCCCTCGCTCCCCTCCCTCTATATCTCCCCAAGTCAGCCCTGTGATCCCGGCCTGCGTTTGTTTATCTCAGGCTCGGCAACTACCATGCATATATGCTCTCTTTCTCGCGTCAAGATCCATTGTACGCGTCTTTACGCGTTTTCTCTTGCATATCGTCTTTCCTTTGACCATCTTTGGAGAATAGGCCGTACAGATCACTCCCTAGGGTCTGGATGATCGACGCTGAAGGTGAACTGCGTATATGCGGACATCTCTTGGTCTCCGTGAGTTGAACTTCTGTCCCACTTTCCCTCTTGACGAGTCCACTGATTTCTCTCCACAAGACTTTGCCATTATTATTCTTGATCCTCTCCGTCTCGCCAGACACAAATCCAGCCGTGTCCATCCCTTCCATCCTTCCCCCCACCACGCGTCGTCCTCCGTATCAAAGGTATGCTCATCCCTGACGCTAATTACCCCATCAACTCACGATCGTATACTCAGCAATTCGCTCCTCACGACCCGTCCTTCCACCGTCCACCATTGCCCACATCTATTTTGGACCTCTTCAAACTCTCGGAAAACCTTGATCGACACTGAAGGTGAACTGCATACGCTTGATATCCCCAGGGGGATCCGAATCCACTCACCGCCATCCATATTTTGAGTCAGGTTCTTCGGAACCCATGCTAATCTTGTTCTCCGTCTTCGCCACGCGTGTCAGTAAGCTCGGTGAGTTTACGTGAAACGTTGCAGTCCGTCCAGATCAAGAGATTAAGCTTGAATCTCACCATCGACCGATCGAAACTGAGTACACACAGCCCTCGCAACCGCCTTTGTCTTTGCTACATGACGTACAGCTCAACTCGACGCAAGCTTTCGCCTCGGAAATTTTGGCTCTCCCCCTCAACTCCCTCTTCTTTTTTCATCCCCNTTTCGTCCCTCTCCTTCTGTCTTCTTTTCGGTAACATCCCCTTGATTTACATCCCCTCTTCCCACCTTCGTCGCCGTAGCCAGGAACGAGTACGCAAGCTTTTTCCACCGCCGCACTCCCCCCATACCCTTTATCGCTTCTTTTCTCCACGCGAGCCTTGTCTTTGAATATTAATGCGGATAGGCCGTTCACTCCATTAGGCCCATCATGTACATACCCATTTTAAGCCGTGTAGACTTTGTGCGAACATGTTGTAGGATTGTTAATGGATGGATTTTTCGATTTTTGTGAGTTTGCGTATCGTCTTGAATGCACAGGAGTGTTTCTATGTCGTTTGCATGGCCTGAGCTACCTCGTTCGCCGCGTAGTTACTAGTCGCGGTTTTTCTAGACTTGTCCATGGTCATATAGACGAGGCTCGAGAAAGGCATGTCCGCAGCAGTATCAGCTCCAGTATCAGGCAATAGAACAGGTATCCGGGCGTCGCGTAGAAAGTCTTGAGATTAGGAAAATTGAGTCGCGGGATCAAGTATTGTTGGCGAACAAGTGGAAAGTTACTTGCTCAGACGTTCGAGTTAGACCATTTAACGGGTTCACAAGTGCTGAAAGGGTCCAGATGCAGTCTGTTCACTCAGGCGAATCGTGAAATTGGCTGGAACGCGAGACGAAGCAAGGGTAGACTGCGAAATAGACAGCCCCTGAGAAGGGTTGGACTTGGTCGCGTCGACTCGTTTGGTGCGATTTTCATCGTGAAGATGATATTTCCACCTCCGACACTCCATTTCACCGGATGAGAAACATAATCTCAATGTGACAGACGTGGTACGGTGCGCTTGAATGTGTCTTTGAAGTGGAAAGATGGATTTCTCGCGAAACGGCTAATGCTCGGACTCTGGTCAGCCGACTGGGATGAGTCCCACTGTGCATGATAGACACAGTCCCCTCTATTTTGCCATAAACGAGAAACAGGATGTCAATGTAAAAGACGAGATAAGCTACGTCCGAACTGCTTGCTAGATATGTTTGATGCGGTCCTTCGAGAAACGGCCAATATGAGTTTGAAACAAATTCAGTCGCCTGGAACAAAACATGAACGGTTGCTACGATGACTAGTACTCCTCCGTGAGTCTGGATGGTCATGAATCCCTCTATCGTGTGCCGAAACGGCTCTCGCGTTCCCGATAACTAGGGTTGATATTGATCTTCTGAGCAAATCCATTCGCGTTCGCTGGGAATTACTCAACCTGTTCTCTTTGGATTTCATTCGCAACAACTTGAATGGTATGGTCATGAACCTGACCGTACGATATATTGCGACACAAGTCAACATTCCATTCTACTCTACAATAACCAGCGTGACATTGCTGCAACAGCTGGACTCTTCGCGTAAATCCGACATCTCCTGCGATGTAAGACACGAACGCGGTCAACTAGCTGTTGCGACGGTTAGAGTAGACGAAAATAACACACCTTGAGTTAATCTCATCGTGTCCCTTGACTCCAAGTCCGACACGGCGTTTACACCCTCTCATCCAATTAAAAAAAAACGCGGGTTCACCATCTACTGAGGGTGATCGCGATGCATTCGCCCATTTCTCATTATCCGACGTCGCCGTCGCCTATCATCCTTATCCTTATCCACCCTACACCCTAAGCTTACGGCTCGAGCATAACTGAAGACAAACCACCATTGGCGTGATGTAAGTGTACGTCTACACACGCACTAACGTACATATGAATCACAAATAAAAGAGGGTGCAAAAAAAGGAATACGTACACGGAGTTGGAGCGCTGTCAAGACCACCAAAAGGTACCTTGTCCATGGTCCTGGGACGAGCACGAGCACGAGCAAAGCATAAGTCACAGGTCACTATGCGGCCGGGGGTACGGAGGTATCAGGCGCCTGGCTCCAACCTTGTTCGCCTCGGGGGTGCGGATGAAGCTTGAAGGAGTTTTGTACGTTCGAACGTTCGAACGTTCGTTGGGGGGTGGTGCNAAATAAACAACGGACGGACGAACTGGTGTCAGTGGTCCTCGTTGAGTCGTTCGTTTACTTGGAGGCTTGAAGTGAGCGGGCTGAGCCTGGGTATGGGTAATCGAGCGAGTGGAAGAGTCAATCATTAAACTCACAGATTAGACTTTCAGGCGTTCGGTTCGGTGTTATGCGCGATGATATGTTTGTTTTAATGAAGTTCGGACTCGGACTAGGTATATGGGACGATGGGTGTCATCTAAATTGTGTATTTGAGACGCGTACGGATAGAATGGGAGAGAGGCCGATTTACTCGCTAGCCTAGGGAGCGACAGACTGTGCGTAGGGTACGAAGAAAGCTGGAGCTGGTTCAGTAAATGTTAAGAAAGTACCGGGGTCTCGCACTCACCTCTACCTTGAAGTGGCGTCTCGAACGATGCAGCCGCACACGTCTTATCGCCCGAAACGAGGAGATAGAAGCTGCGAATAGAGCAAAAGGAAGGCCAAAAGAAAAGAAAGCAAAAAAAGAAAAAAAAGAAAAGAGTGCGCCATTTGGTATACCACAGGACACGGGAGAACTGTACGACGTATCGTTATAACTTGAACGACCCCAGCCGTTCATCTAGTCCCCAGAGCTCCCGCAATCCGTATTAGTACCCTCTGCATTGATTTCGTCGCCCTCCAAACCTAGCCGCTACCCTCGATGTCTAGCACCAGCACCACGCGAATCATCAACTTTGCCACCCGCCAGACCGCCGGAGATTTCGCCCTGTTTGTCCTCGACCGAGTCCATCGTTACCAAAACCGCTACCAGCGCCGCTGCGACTTTATCGAGCCAGGCTACGCCGACCATAGCCACTACCCGTACCATCATCCTGGCGAAGACCGATCGTGCCGTTACTGCACGTTTCTGTACCTCCGTCTTCAAGGTTATTTTCGGCGCCGCGAGGTGGTTGTTATTCACCTGTTCCGTGGGGAGGGGGAAGGTTAGTTGTTGTTTCGTTCCGACTTGGAAGGACTGGGAACTGACTGATGGACGATTTGTAGAGCCATTTGTCGTTGAAGTGTACCGAAGGAGCTCGTACAGTTTGGGGATTCGCGGTATGTGTGCGGTGTGTTCGTAGTATTGTTCGCGTTGCTGATTTGTGTTTGGTTTCTTCTAGTCAGCTTGTGACCGACGCGCTCGCGAAGTCGGCACGATCATGACCTTGAAAAAAAAAGTGAGTATGCGTTTACTCGCAATGCATATACGACGCTTACCGATCTACCAAGGCTTCCGTTTATTGTCTGTCCTTACTCTGTCTTGTTTTTCTTGAAAGTTTGAACCGAAAGCCTATACTGCATGAGAGGATGAGCATGTGTCGTGGTTACGGAATGTTGGCATGAGCTTACTAGTTGATAGGCGCGGGTGTGGTCTGTAGAGGAGTCGTCGGGAAGCCATTTAGTCGTTTTTGTGTCGCTATGGGTCGATAGGTTGATAGCGATAGCTGTGCTTGTGATGTTTTGTCAATAAATAGCATGAGCCGATGTGAGCTCGTACTTGCTTGATGATTTGAGGCTTGAGCTTGAGACCTTGAAAGGCTGAGAAGGGATCGAGTGAGTGCCACTGAGTAAACGGACAGGCTGTTGAAGAGTGATGGCGAACGATTCCGTATGTAGAGTCTGTCGGGATTGATGTTTTGTGGGAGTATGGGCTGTTAGGTACACGAAACTGCGGGTACGAGACGGATAGCAAACAGGCATGGAACCGGGGGCGGGTGTCGAGTACCGTGGAACAGCCTGCAGCAAAGCCGACTGGAAACGATCATGACCGCGATGAGCAAGTCCTTGTCCGCGGACCCATGGAAAACTCTGGATGTAACCCAATTAGCCTAATTTGGGTCGTCGACGCCCAATAAGGAATCCCCTCCCCCATCATGCACGCTTCGCTCGTCCGCCGCCAACTTGGAGGACTTGTTCCTCCAAAAATTGCATCTCCAAGCCTCCTGGTGCGTCAAATTCCCAATAATGCACGTCCTCTAGCTCATTTTTCTCGCAAACACTAGTCTGGAGGTTCGGGAGATGGCCTTGCACCTCTCCTCAACTTTTACTCGAAACTCCCAAAGGGACCTGCTACCGCCTCAGCTGGACGTGGCTTGAAGGCACGTTTCTTCAGTGGCAAGAATGCTTCCGGAGCCCCGATCGTTGCTACCGTTTTCGCCATCTTTGCTTTGGGATATACCATTGATTACCAGAGTGAGTCCCAATAGGTTTCCTTGTCGTCGTAGCTGTGCTCATCGCAATTTATAGTGCACTTGAGTATGTCCCATGTTCCCTCCATGTTACTCTTGCTTATGTCCGCACCTCAGAGCACCACAAGAACCATGCACACTAATTGGGTCGTCGCCAGGATTCGGTGGATGTATTGTAATGGAACGCCAGCAATAGATAATTCAGTATGGTTAATCAAACACCTGCAAGCTTGGCGTCGAAAGAATGATATTTCTTACTCTACATCAATACATTGGTGGTGTTGTCCAGCAACGGAAACATCCTTCTATTTATTTGACAATCTCCTTCACTCTCAAGCAGAATGCGACTGGTATCGATGAGATTGCGAGGATAATGCAGAATGCACTGGCGACGATAGGGTGGTGTAGTAACGCAGCTCGTAGCTAGGCCGAAAATTGGACAACCCGGACCAGTGCTACAATTCCACGATGATCACCCAGCAAGTCAGATCTCAGCGCAGGTGAGGATAGAACTGTCGATGATACTCACCAACTACACACCGACAGCATCAACTAGGGCGTCGGCTTTCCTCCGCAAACAATGACAAAGAGGTGGATTCGGAGACTCAGTCTGCACGAGGGTTCCGCTCCAGACGAATCCGTGTCTTTTATTTTGAGGCCTAAACGGAGAGGGAAGAGGTCCCGAAGCGCCCCCATACGCTTGCTTCTCCAGATCCAAGTTATCAAACAGCGTTTCGCGGGGACGTTCTAAGTCCTCTTCACGCCCCAGGCACACTGGTGATTGCCCTGCAGTGTGATCTTTGCAATGAAAAGACGAGGAAGGTGACTGAGACCGTGATGGTTTCGCGGCCTCTACCTTTCCGACATCATCATTTCTTGACACCAACCAACTCGGGATGGAGACAGGTTGCGAAAGTTGACCCAAGTCGTTACTATCACCCCCATGCTCCATCCATCGGGACCCTGCGCTCCATACGGTGGCGAAAACGACACCGAGGATGGTGACGTAGTTATTGGCAACAGCAAGATATGTTGAGAATAAGAATAATGAAAGGTTGGTCGCTTGAATGTCTACTGAGGCGATGACGATTTGGGCGGTGCAGAAGATGCAAGGGACAACGAAGTTGGAGATGGATATCATAAAAAGGGTGCGTGCTCTATCAGTGAAGCTATCTGCCAGATTTGATAAGACCCCGCATTTTAAAAAGTTAACCCACTCACTAAGTTTAAGACCAAGGATCGGACCCGTGTTCATCTGTGAGCGCAGCTGGTAGATGAACAGTGTGGACATGTAACTTTATACAACATGGTAAGCGTAAAACGGTCCGCAAAAGCTCAAGGTACTTACATGTTGTCAAATAATTGAAGACACCAAACCACCCTTGCCATAGGCCAGAACTGCAGACCAGCAAGGAAAGTCCCTATCATGCTTGCACTTCGAACCCACTCAAACGTAGCATAACCAAGGACGGCGCATCGAGCGCCTTTGGACAATATTGGGATACCAAGGATGACAACCCGTGTATTCCGTGACACAAGTGTGGGCGGGAAGACGGCCCAGAGTCGGAGGTAAAGGATACCTTCCACGAGCATGGGTGACCAGAACGAGAATAACAGCCAACTCAACACCGGGCCGGGAATAGTAGAGTTGTTGTCTTCTGGGAAGAAGATGTTGTAAACCTATGGTCAGGAGGAAAGCATAAGAAGCAACGTTGACGGAGGGGAGGTTGCGCGATAGCAAGTTACACGTACATTTAGATACGCGAGGGTGACTCCCTCACCAATTCCCATGAAAAGGGCGAGAACATTCAGATAAAAGATTAAGGAACGGCGAAGGTCATTCGTGGAAAAGACCAATAATACGACGAGAAGCGGCACAAGAAGGGACGCGAAGCATGCCGCGATCAATGCATATGTTAACCAGGCTCCAGTGCCATATATATCGTTGATAGTGAGCTGGCCATGAGCCGACATATCTGGGATCGACGCCATTTGTGCTGAGGCTCGGAAGCAGGGATGAAAAGGAAGGTATGTAGGTCAGTCGACTGGAAGCAGTTGCACATTGTCGTGCGGTGTATCTTATACGAGTGAGCGGTAAGGAACTGCGCGGGTTTGGCAAGGGAGTAGCGATGATTTCAGAGGTACCATGTAGAAACGAATAGAGCGAACAGCAGATGAGGTGCCCACGCTGATGGGAATTTCGTGGCTTGGCGGGATGAATACATTGTGAGGTTTCGACAATAGCCGTTGCATCTAAGGAACGAGATGTTGGTAGATCACAGAGTCGAGAATGACAGAAAGAAGTGTGGTCAACATCGCCTTGTGTCATTATAATACTCCAGTCGAAACGCTGGCCGCACCTATCATTGATTTAAATATTTGGTGAGAGCACTATACACCACGAGAGACTGAGGAGCCACTGTAGAGGGAGAAGAGTCGTAGTCAAGTCGTAGTCCTTGGGAGACGACGGAGAGGTTGACATACAAAGCCGAGATATGATTCAAGAGACTCCAAAGCAGTGGTTCAATAGCGCTCGGTAACGTAGCGAAGACACAGTAGGCCGTGAGACAAGATTGGCCCTCAGTTGATGTTATTCGGTCGGTCGGATGGGCGGTCCCCGTATTGTTCACTGGTGTCGATGGATGGTCAGTCCAACACATTTACACAGAGTCCTGATCATGTCGCGGGAGCGTTAAACGCCAACAATCGTTCGAATGGTAGAGTTCACTTGATAATGACGACACGACGACGTCTCCGTGCATCGCTACGAGGAACGCCCGTAGAACGACTGATGGTGATGCATTGATGACTTGACGTCGAGGCTGAGGTAGGTAGACAAGTAATACGTTGATTGCAGTTGGCCAAGACTGGGCCCATCGGCTGAGCTGAACTCCTCATATCTATGTCTGCTGTAGAGGGACCAGGGAGACCTCAGGATTATCAAGATCCGTTGAAGAAGGCGCCGTGAGGTCAATCGCCCAGATGAAGGGTAAATCGTAAAGTTGTCGTAAAGCATCGGTTTGAGTCGATCAATTCGATTCTACAATGAATGGTGGAACAGCCTTCTCCTCGGTGTTGATCAATCTAGTAGTACAGGATAGGTTTCTGCGGATGAAACGGAAACCGAAGAAAGGAAAAAGACAAAGAAGCGATGGTGACTCTAAAAGTGGGGTTCGTGAAGTCAGGGGCATCTAATGAGCATGTGAGTATGTACAGGGGCTTTCAGGCGCCCCTGAGGTGATCTAGACAGCGCCCACTATCGCAGCGTACCGCTTGAACCTCTTCAAGTCCTTTCGCCTCTGAAATTCTCTTTTCCAAGGACCATGATTTGCAGAAGATCGACTGCTGGAACCTAAAGCTGAACCCCCGAACAATGCTCTCTTACACCATTCTCATCACGGCTCTTTCGACATTCATTGCCGTGACATCTGTGTTTCTCCGAAACGCACTCCTAGTCGCAACGCAACCAAAATGGGACAGAAAACTCGTTCTCGACAGCGACTCTTTTCGTGTTGATTACCATCGACCAATGCCACCGAATGACGCGCATGCGTACGAGCAAAATGGTCTCTTGACCGTCAATCCAACAGCTCAACATCCCATCATCAAGTTGATTGAGCAAGCCGAGGCCGCCTGGGAAGCGAAGCTACACCGTGCGAGCAGGACGCTTCAAGAGGCCGTGGCAGAGTACAGGAGGAGGTATAAAAGATACCCCCCAGATGGATTTGATAAATGGTGAGCACGCGTCTTAAGCCTGGCCCGCCGCGAAGCATTGACGCGTCAGAACGCAAGGTGGAAATATGTCCAAGACAATAATGTTCTTTTGCCCGACGAATACGACCAGATACACCGCGACTTGGAGCCGTTTTGGGCGTTGGATCCGATGGATTTGCAGAAGCTGGTTGCCGATGAGCAGGCCGTGGTAGAGACATTTACAATCGGGAAGGACAAACCCGGGGATCATATCGCAGTGGTCAATCACTCCTTCGCGGACCCGGATCATTGGAGGGAGAAGAACGCGCTTCGTGGTGCGCAAGATATCATAGACTTGCTCAAGGAAGTGGAAGATCACCTACCGCCTTTCAGAGCTGTCGTATCTCCCATGGATAACCCCATGCTGCTTACGGACTACGCGTCAATACATACGCTCCTCCAGGCTGTGACCAGAAACCAAAGTTCGTATGCTCTTTTTACCTCCTGTTTCTTTCTAACGTGTTCTTGAAGCTGTATCTCTTAGTGAACTTCCAAAGCCAACCCCCAAGAATTTGAGACTGGCTTGCCCTCCAGACTCGCCTGCGTACCAGTATGGCATTGACTACACTAAGCCGCCACCTCCGCCCTCACAAAACGCCTCGTTTATATGGAATCATGGGTTCGCCATGGATCCGTGTTCTCACCCATCCTTGTTCTACCAACACGGCGAGTACCTTGGCCTCGACGAGAGGCATATACCACCGCAAGGTATCAAACCTCGATTCTCTCCTTGTGCCACCCTCGTCCACGACGACATCCAACTCCCGACTCTCCTCGGCTGAGAGGAAGTTGCTCCATCTGATGACCCGGAGTGGGAAGACAAGCTAGACGAGCGAATATCGTGGAGAGGTCGTAACACAGGAATCTGGTTCGCTGAAGATGGTCGGTGGAAGAGCACCCAAAGAACTAGGTTAATCCAACTGGCTAGCGATCTCAATGGTACGGTTCGTGTCCTTGTGCCCAAACCAGATGGATTTGCCGTTGGACCTGGTCGACTGGTCGAAAAGGCGAGGTTGAACCCGGCGCTTTTTGACATGGCTTTTGCGGACCAACCCATTGATTGCGATGATGATATCTGCGAAGAGTTGGAGCGGATGTTTGAGTGGCGTCGGCCTCAATCGTTCACGGAGGCAGGGAAGCACAAATATATCTTCGATGTGGGCGATTTTTGCACTTTGTCGACATCCTCATTCTAATTGTCCCACAGATGGATGGTGACGCATGGTCAAGTCGCTTCAAGAGAATCATTACAACCAAATCTCTCATCTTCAAGGCCACGATATACCCCGAATGGTGAGCGTTCCTTTCGTGCTTACACCTGTGGTTAACCTAACGATCGATTTCCTATTCACAGGNTTTTTTGATCGTATACAACCATGGGTGCACTATAT
>JAPEVF010000752.1:0-21941 GCA_029747585.1 Pleurotus djamor
CTAAGTTATCGAGTCTATGCGCTAGTCGCTTGTGTTTATCCTTATATGAAAAAGCTTTAGTATCTGACTGTCAATGTTACAATACCCCTTGTTGTATTCCCGAATCCACACAGTCATTGTTCCACCTTCATCAGCTTGCCCTTGTGATCGTCACATCATCCACACACGTTTTCCGCTAATCTTTGGCTCATGCAAGACTCTCTAAAGTGAGAGGGATCTTCGACTCGGAGGCCAGCCACTTCAGCTCTCCTGCCACTTGCTGTGTCGCTAAATGCTATCCTCATACCTCCGCGACGAGTACGTCTGGGATGCGATTACGACGTTGATGTCTCACGAAGGTAGTTGATGTGCGCAACTCAGTTATTTGCCCCACGCAGCAACGGCCTTGGTGTTTTCGACGTAAGGTTCGCGGCCACTGGGGTCGTCGCCGTCGGTCCCTCAAGTACCGTTACCAAGTATCAGCATAGCAAGCCTTACGACAGCTCCCGAGCTTGACGCGAGTCCCGGGCGAGGTTCGAATAGACACAGACGCAAGTTGACTATTTCCGTTGTTTTAACTTCAAAGAGCTCTACGTCGACATGGGTCTGCTTTCACCGTTTTATATTTCTCGTAGTTCAGAACATTTTTATCTTGGAACAGTAAACGTCTTTCTCAGCTTGAGCTTGAGCTTCAACTTCAACTTCCCGCAGACACTCGTTTCTCCATCTTCCCTCCTCTTTCAAGCCGGCCGAATCAACAGAGCGGCCGTATCATGAGCTTGAACAGCGACTGAGAAGGACGAAGTGTGCGTGCCAGCCAAATCGGCACCAGTCCACATATCATGAACTCGGAACCTTCTGCCAGACGCTAGGCCTGGTACGTTGCTGAAGTTGAAGGACTTCGTGCTGGTTGTGTTACTAGTGTTGATAATGAACACGTGGGACCCCTTCGTAGAACGTCCAGCGAAGAACTCAGGCGGCGAAGTGACTGGGGCCCCTGGACGTGCGGTGAAAGGGGCGGCAGGGGTACCAATGGTTGCGTCTTGATGGAATGCCAGGAGCTCCTTGTTCGTGATGATGGATATTTGGGTCGAGTTCAGCTTGTCGAGCTAGAGGACCATTATCAGAGAGATGCGTAAGAAAAGTCGGATTTTACGACCCAGGAAAACGATACTCACATCGGTACCCCTAGAGGAAACGTAAACACCCTGTCAGACTGGGTCAAACGATGCAGACATGGACGTCACTTACAGGAGAATGGGACTCTTCAAGAAAGCCCAGGCGGCAAAGTGAGTACGCTGCTCTTGTATCGTCAAAGCGCCATTTCCAATCTCCATCATATCCATATCATTGTGACTGAAAAAGTTGACCGAAGACAAATGGGCGACGTTGATGTTGATGATTTGGGTAATATAGTTCCACGTCGGGCTGAAGTTATAATGGTTTGAATTTTCTCAGTGTTTTGTTCGTCAGAGATGAACACTGACCTTGAATCGCCGGACATCCTCCAGGAGTGGCCCTGATAAGAGAAAACGAATGTGAGCATGACGCTGTTGCATGTTCTGAGTCGACTAACCACGCGGGCTCCCCAGTCCCAGACATTAGCATCACCCCAGATACACAGGTCGTATTGAATTGGCCTCGATTGTTTGGACAACGCATCCCTAGGATGAGTGTGAGTATGTTAAGACTCTCGAAGAATTACGGATGAAACTCACGTCATGCGTCGATATCTGATTCCCGAGTTCGAGTTACTATGCAGATGTTATTCATGGTGAGGACGGGAGTGTTGAATGATAACGGAGTCTGTCCACTTACTACCAGTCACCGCCTGGAGGGGCCTGCATAACAATCACATCACATAAGGAACGGGTTACATCCAACGCTTGAGATAGTGCTCACCGAAGTATCCGTCCAATTTCTCGGTACATTGCAATTATCTTCGATGAGGCGTCACAAATTCAGACGATTCTAGCGAAGCACAGTTTCGTCTTACCGTATTTAAGATCTGTTGTGGGAGGCATTAAAAGCAGAAGTCAGTTAATCGTTTGCAGCCTCTCAGATATACAAACGTACAATCAATGCCCCATTCGCTGAATGTTTGCGCATCAAGGAGCTCTCGCCCAAGGGAAGCAGGGTACCCAGCGCAGGTCAACGTGCCAGCATCACTGATTCGCAAGCCAGCGTCGACGTTCGCTGATGTTATCGCAGTGAAAAGAAACCAACGAACCTGTATATACCAATCTTCAAGTCCAAAGCATGAATCTTGTCCGCCACGCTAGCGATTCCATTTGGAAATTTGACCGCGGAGGGTACGATCCTGTCAGTAGTAGCATCACGGTTGAATTCAGACCAACAATCCTTCGAGTCATATTTGAATACATTGGACCAATGAGATATACGGGGGGGAAGCTTACATCAATGTTAACATATTCATAGCCAGCATCCTTGAGGCCGAGAGAGATAAATTGGTTGGCTGCTGCCAAAAGCTTGGTTTCGTTGATGTCTAAAGGGGATTGTGCCACTTAGGAACCACGAAAGCAGCGTCAGATGAGGTTTGTCGCACCACARCKGTACGTCGYCCGTGTGTCAACTACTGTCCGTTTTGACACGAAGAAACTAAAATTTAGACATTCGATTTTGGCTACTTGCTTTGGCTTCGAAGAGTCAATTTTGACCTTGATTCGCCTCCTCTTTTCCCGCATTCACATAGCACCAGGAGGCCTGTCGCAAATGAGACAAAGCATCATACGAAGTCCTCTAGGATATAGTACCTACCATGTTGTACAACTGACATCTGGCGCGTGGAATGAAGTCAGTACCAAGGAGCTTTAGTCGTGGGTACCCACGCACAGTGCGTGTCCTCAACGAGGCTTCAAGTCACCAGAAACGTTCCCAAGACTACGTTGCGCGATATCCAAGTTTTGAGTTGTGACTTCTTGTCTTTAGGAGCAAAGAGGAGAGTATAGGAAACGGTGCCTGGAAACATGCTAGTACCGACTAAGTAACTCGCGCCTTCAAACTTACCACCCTTCAACCTAGACGGCGTCAGTACCAAGCACGCCTTCAGCCCCTTCGACCTACGTCACATCGCTAGCCCTGACTACATGTCAACTACTTACTTACTACGTCGTGTCTTAGGGGTCACCAGTTATGCATCTTGACTCAGTACCCAGGAATCTGAACCTCGACGTGCGCTCGTACGTTGTAGAGGTAACTTCACAATACTCCTACTCGCCGTCTCGAAGGTACATCTACTCTGAACTTTCACAGCGTAGTGACCATGAGCCTCTCCGTCTAAACCTTAGTTCCGGCTTTTTCATGTCAGAGTAAACAGTAGCTGACATTCAACTGCCGACGTCAAGGCCTATATGCTATTTAGTGACACTTGGTGCTCTTGAGCTGCGTATCTGAACTGTGGAACTCCGTCTGACCGGACACGGATGTCGTATAAAATCTGGAGAAATCATATCCACAGCTCCTCAGCATCCCTCGGTCAATTCAACGGTGAGAAACTTACCTCTCTTAATCATTCAGACACTGACGGGCCTTCCTCTTCAGCCGTTCAATTGCTTCATCTCGTGAGCTTACATCGTACTTCATCGACTTCTTGCTTGAGTACTCATGAGTTCCAGAGTCGACCATGCGTCCTGCCTTTGTTCTCTTCGCCATCGCCGCCGCCGTTGTCGCTCGCCCTGCGACCTCTGACGCCGAGCTCATCAACCACCTCAAGCAAACCGGCGAATTGGACACCCTCCTTGAGAACGCTTTCCAAGGCTTCCTCGATGAAGTCGACGGCACCGACGGAAAAATCTTGGACAAGATCAAGAGCGTTGGCACCTCTATCAAAAAAGCTGCTGACGACGCAGGTGTCACAGATGCTCTCAAGGAGGTTGGAGCACATGCTTTGGAGGTGGGCAAGACCGCTCTCAAGGAGGCTGCGACGGATGTGATCAAGACCAACGTCGCACACCACGCTGAGAAATTGAAGCCTGGCGCGAAGCGCAGTGTTGATGAGGTCGACCAGGTAGCTGATCTAGCTGCTCAGGAGTGGATTGACAAGCAGGACGAGGCTACTCTCAATTCCCTCGTCCGCGGCGCTCTGTTGCTCAATGCGCTCGACTAGAATAACACCACCATCGTAGATGTACAGCAATCATCTAGTATAATCCTTAGGTCTAGGCTCAATAGGCTCTACATCGCCCGAGCCCTTGAATATATCCCACACATGCACGCCAAGCAACAATACCTAATGCCTCATTGTCAGCCGAAGACTGGGAGAGTGGTGTGGGACTTTTCCGCTCATATTTCCGTCATGAAGCGTGAGTTCTCTATATTTATCACGGAAAGTCTAGATGAGCGTGATTAGTATAATTGACGTACTGCCTCAAGTACGAGAAATCTCAGAAACCTCATGTGTTGTGGTCCTTCTCGGCAGTTAAGTACTCATCGACGCTACTCCTGAGTGAAAAGGAGACTCGACAGGGATGTTCCGCATATCGGCGCTTCCATGCCACGCGACGCAGACCAAGTCACCAAACGCAGACCCCCAACCACAGCGATCCAGACGACCATCACCAACTTTATGGTGTGATTCCTTCACCCTGCTCTGTCCTTCAAGCTCGCAATGAACTTCATCATCGATTGTTGGAGACTCTGAAAGCCTCGTTTGCTTCCGGAATCCCAGACACTCATGTAGACTATGAGCAATCCACTGGGCAGGCGGCGTCTCGTCGCAATGACATCGACGTTCGAGTTGGTATGTTGTTTTCAAAGCTCGTATAGGCTTATTACTCAAGGAACTACTCCGTAGAATGCTCATGATAGGATCTGCGGCCGGGGCTTTGCGTTCGCTGCACTAGCTCACTCAGATATCAATCACCCTGATTCTTCAGGCTCGAGGTTGACCTCAAATACCCGCTGCTAGGGTGGGGCTCAGCAAAAATAATATCTGAGAATGATTTACGCGTGGTACGTTGGGCAAGTCACCTGATTGGACCCGTTCTTTGTTTGCTCAAATGGTCATTCATGGCCACCGTTCAAGTAGCCACACCTCGTTTCAACCACTAAACTTGCCACTCAATCTCATTCCCTGACATGGACTCCGCCCGTGTCTCTACGTTCTGCGACGAACTCAGGCTTCATGAAGCCGATGATGAGGAGTCTTGTCTCCGATTCATCACAGATGCTCTCGCCAGACTCAAGATCACCCAGCAAGACCTCGAGGGAATCGTTGCCAGCTGTGACGAAATTGAAAGTGCCTGCTCGCTTTCGTCGCTGCCATCCTGTGGTTCGGACATCAATCTGAACTCTTCCCGTGACGAAGACGAAAAACAACCCATAAATCATCCTTGTGCGTACTCATCCACTTGGCCCGCTCTATCATCGTTTTTAAGTCCCTAATTCACAGCGAACGTTCCACAAACGAAACACTCAGGTAATAAAACTTCAGTTCCGACGCTGGACCGCTCAGACCACGACGCTCTATCCATTATCAATCCCATCCCAAAGGTCTTACCCAGACGCCCCCCTCGCTATAGGCGCTCTCAGTATCGAGATGTAGACTTGCGACGCGTCGCGCTGGAGCGTGCCCACGCTGCGTCATGCAGGATGAATCCGCAGAGTTTCACAGAAGTACGCGTCCCCTTCAACAACAACAACACCAACAACAACAACAACAACAACAACAAGGAGCTTGTTGAACTTCCCCCGCGTCCGTCCACGCCATCTCCGTATGATTCCATCGACGGACCCGAACGCGTCGATCGGCTCAAGGAAATTTTCAGAGAGAGTCTGTTGGTTGCCGCGATGCCAGTCGTCGACAACACTTTGCCCCAAGAAAGCTGGATCGAAACACATCTTCCGACCAGCAGACATGGACCTCCAGCGAAGTTTGCACAGCCGTCTCCAACCCAAACGATCTCCTCACACCCAGTGACCTCCAAACTCCCGTTCCATCAAGTCATACACCTGATTCACGGACCAGCTCATCATCTGGTCCACTGAGAGCCAATACCTCGACCCGAGAGGAATGACCAGGCCTCTCCTTGGGCTCATACTCTCGATTGGCAGTTCTTCGATGTATATTCCGACATTAATAGACTTTGTAAACGTTTCTCCTGGATAGCCTACTCCATTGTTGATACTCTTTATACCGCCCACCTGCCAATGTCAAGCCCCTACTAGGCATCCCTCCGTCCCCTGTGTCTTGTCACACCCGTGTGATGCATCGAATCACGTCACGTCGGCTTGGACCATTTTCGCAACCTCTCCACCCAGTACCATCATAATCACCAGGAAATATAGAGACCTTGGAGTCGTAGGGAATGATTCCTAGCGATCATCGCATACTCCAGAACTCTGGTTTGTCGGTCTTTTCATCTCAATCAGTTTCAACACGACGGCGACGTATTCGTTATCATCAAGTTGCCGGATGTGTTGCCAAATACTGGCTTTAGCTTTGTAGAAAGTATGTCTGTCCTCGGGCGGGTATGAAAGCTCAAAGGATAAATCTATTACTGGTGAGTGGTTTATCCTTAGTTGTCTCTTTACCTCCGTATTCATCGTATCTTTTCTGATGTCTGGTCATAGAGCGGTGATGCGCTGATGCTTTGTACGGTCGCCTGCCTCAATTTGTCCATTGTTTACGCCATTTGCAAGCTTTTCCCAGGCTGAACTTGCTCTGATCGCGCTGTTCAGCACGGATACCATCCTGCGCCGTCACCTGGAATGTATTGAGCTAAATCCAACTAAGGGAACTGGGGATGCACCTTGGCCTACTTGGTTTTAGCCGGATCTTTGTCTCTGTGTCCCGCTCCAGTCAATTACGACACAACCAGCCGCCACTTCAGGCCCAGGTACAAGACGCCTTCATCTGGACATGAGTATCCCCGACCCCGGCATCCGTTGAGCACGCCGCCTCGCTGCCTCGAATGAGTCACACAAATGGAATAGAGTCTGAAACACGGCACAGGTTCGTTCCAGGTGTCCGACTCACGCAGTCAACGGCGAATGACTGCTTTCTAGGTCTGGTTCCGCGCTCAGGCGCTTGTTTCGTCACCCACAACAAGAGCCTCTCATGTGCCTCGTCACTGCATGAAAATGCCCACGGGGATCTCGCCCTGATGTCAACCTACTTATTCTTGTTTCTCGACTTACCTTCACCATCACAATCATCCAGTGGAATGACGGATGGCTGGGCCTGTTGCCGACCGAAGACAACGACTCATACTCTAATTCTCCTTGTGGCGCATCGGCTTCAGATCTACATACTCAAATACTCGATATCCGTCCAAATCTCGCGATATTGCCTCCTTCTAGGGCGTTTGACTTGAGATATATAAGAGTTCTCCATCTTGAGTTTGGACCCCAAGCTCAATGGCTTGTCTCCTTCTCCCTCTCTTCGTATCTGCCTCCGTCTTGGCTGTCGAGACAGCCATCGGTCCTGTCGCGAGCCTCCGCATCGTCAACAAGGTCATCGCCCCTGGTTTGTTGGCCTTCTCCTCTATTTTGCATGCACTCGTACTCACACATACCGTTTGCTAGATGGAACCAATCGTTCGTAAGTCAGACAAGCGTCTTACTAAACTCCGAAGTCTAAGCTACTTTCAGGACCGTCTTGGCTGGTGGTACCTTCCCCGGTCCCCTCATTCGAGGAAACAAGGTGATACTTCCTTATATTGTCGCTCTGTGTTTGTTCGTACCGCTGACTAGGATCCAGGGAGACAATTTCCGAATAAATGTTATCAACGAGCTGTTTGATAAACAGATGGAAACTGATACTAGTATCGTAAGTCATTTAGAGTTTGTCTTCCTCATTGAGTAGCTCATTGCTCTCAAAAGCATTGGCACGGCTTTTTCCAGAAAGGGACCAACTGGGCGGACGGTAATTCACGGCCGTTCAACAAGTACATTGATGTCTCTAATACAGTTGTGACTCTGAATCATAGGTCCAGCGATGGTAACACAGTGCCCCATAATACCAAATCATTCGTTCTTGTTCGTGGCGCCGTTGCTGATCCGGCTTTCTTGTATACTGACCAACCACCATGTGCACAGGTATAACTTCAACGTTCCCGATCAAGCTGGTACTTTTTGGTAAGTTTGTGTTTGTCCGCATTCAGGCTCACACCTGTCATTGCTAAACTGTTCGCCTTCAGGTATCATTCCCATCTTGGCACACAATACTGTGACGGACTCCGCGGGCCCATGGTTGTCTATGACCGCCACGATCCCCATAAGGTACACACCTTTATTTGATACACCGTCTAGAATCATCACTCACTCTCGTTTTACTCTCGGTTTAGCACTTGTATGATGTCGACGACGAGTCCACTGTCTTGACGATCGGCGATTGGTACCATGTACCGTCTCCTCAGGTGCGTTTTAACGACTCTCCTTGTACTGTGCACCGAACTGATGTGTTTTGATCGTGACATAGGAAGGGATCCCGCCGTCTGCTGATTCAACTTTGTTCAACGGAAAGGGTCGTTTCAGGGACAACCCCACCGCCGAGCTCCTTGTCATGTCCGTGGTGAAAGGTAGACGTTACCGTATTCGCCTCATCAACATATCGTGTGATGCTTGGTTCGACTTTGCCATTGATGGTCACAGTTTCACGGTCATTGAGGCTGATGGCGAAAATACACGGCCTCACGCTGTTGATGGTCTCCGAATCTTCGCTGGCCAGCGCTATTCTCTTGTCTTGAATGCCAATCAAGCCGTCGGTAACTACTGGATCCGTGGCAATCCCAATCCAGCTGCTTCGCTTCCTGGGTTCGACGGTGGGATCAACTCGGCCATCTTGCGCTACAAAGGAGCTCCTACCAAAGAGCCAACCACAGAACTTGCGACTCCAAAGGCACCTCTCAGGGAACAAGATCTCGCTGCCCTGACGAAAGCTAGGGTCCCTGGAAGACATCAACTTGGTGCGGCTGATACGAACATTCCGCTCAGCTTTGCTTTCAACCCGGCTACTGCCCTGTTCGAAGTTAACAATGTGACGTTTGTTCCACCCAGTTCGTGTTCCTTGTTTTCTTTCTCGTAATGGTCTTGACTTATGTCGATTACTAGACGTACCTGTCCTCCTACAAATCCTCTCCGGCGCTCAGACGCCCCAAGACTTGCTTCCCACTGGGAGCATCAATATTCTCAAGCGAAACCAAGTCGTCGAACTTACTCTGTTACCACTCCCGTTCGCTGGCCCTGTAAGACACAATATACAAATTCCACTCAATTCATCCTGACTTGATTCTTGTGCAGCATCCGATCCATCTTCACGGGGTGAGTAACAGCCCGCATATCCGCATTTCGCATTATTGACTATACCCTATTTATAGCATTCGTTCTACGTCGTTAAGAGCGCTGGTTCAACACAGCTCAACTGGGACGCTGCTGTTCGTCGTGACGTCGTTGCCTTGGGCACCTCTCCCGGCGACAATGTCGTGATCCGGTTCGAAACGGACAATCCTGGTCCTTGGTTCCTGCACTGGTGACTATTCAAATCATTTCGTGGCGCATCTGCAAACTAACTTTAGCGTGTGTGTTTCCTATAGTCATATCGATTGGCATTTGGACCTGTGAGTGCTCGTTCGTCTGTGAGCATAATTCACTAGAGCTCACTGTTTTATAGTGGGTTTGCTACTGTGTTCGCCGAAGACGTCAGAGGAACTCCTAAGGCCAACCCCGTCCCTGGTCAGTTCTCAGTTCTCGCGATAATTGATCACCCCATCTAAGTCCTTGACTCTAGCCGCTTGGAAGACCCTTTGTCCGTTGTATGAGAAGAGTCATCCTCGTCCACTTACCCAAGGTACTAACGCCACACTTGTGGCTTGATCATTAGCTCTATTTTCGTCCATAATATTCCCTATAATCCGTATCCTACCTTACGTACTCGTCCTTTGCAATCAAACCTTCTCAGCTTACCTTACGAAAATCAATGTCAGTGTCAGTACACAGCGTTTCCAGCACGCCGCTTCTACAAACTTCGGCTTGGTCACATTCAGGCCCTGACATCCGTAGTTCGTTCGGCTTCGTGGTGCATGGGGACCTGTTTATAACGGATGCTAACATATACGGTCGCTTAGAACGGGGGTGTCATAATCGCTGGATAGCCGCGATGGATGAGAGGGTTGGACAATGCGTATGATAGGTAGGGACTTACGTTTATGAGCATTATGATCAAAGGAAGTCTCAGTTTCTTCACCGCTACCTCCTTCGGATTCCGGAGTGAGAGGTCGTTGTTCCAATTGTGCAATGTCAGCGGTGCGCTTGCTGCAAGTAGGGACACTGATGCTAGCAAGCTGGCCATCTAACGCTGGCTCCCCGGTCTCTTGCTTGCCATTCTCCTTGACGGGGATTTTGCGCTGCTCTTCGGTGTTAAATTCAACATCTTCGTTCTTCCAGAGAACCATGTACTTGAAGAGAATACGCTGCATCGCCTCGTGGAGGTGGAAGGGATCGGGAGTCGGTTCTAAAAGCGTGTATTCGGGGCGAATTTGAAAGATGAGGTCTTTGATGAGAGGAGCAACAAATGCGAGCTTGTGATGAAGAACTTGGCTCCAGACGACCCCGCCTAGCAAGTCAGTGCGGGAGTCCCTAAGGAACGACTTGTCGGGTATTTCATGGTCGCGAAAAGACTCCCATTGCTTCTGGAATTTCTCCTTGTTGATGTCGGCCTCCGATTCCTCGCCGTCTGTCTCTTTGGGCAAAGCACGCATGAGGAACGCCAGGATGCACCAAAAGACAGATTCCGCATCATGGCGAGGACGGTGTTCGAAGTCGGTCCGACAGTCTTCAACGTTGAAATCGTATCGATCAGCCTTGTCTGGGTCGATGCGACCACCATGTGTTGTGCCGTTGGAATCTTTGAAAGTGCGCAGAGGATCCCCAGCATCAGCGTAAGCCGATTCGTAACACTCAGCGAGTTCGCGGGGGAGCTCTGGCATCGGGATGAATCGGGAATTCAGGTGAAGGATCATCCCTAACGAAACCGAGCGAGCGATATATTTGGGAGTACCCTAGAGTGAAGGGATGAGGAAAGCAGAGTTGCAAATCGGAGTTCCACATACCGTGCGTTCATGTAAAGGATCGGGATTGTGCTCCTCTCCTCGATCACACTTGCAGGCATTGTCAAGGTCGATAATGAGAGCCTCTGGCTGGCCAAGTTTTTTCCTAAAAACAGAGCAGCGGTCAGGAGTAGAAAGTAAGGAGCAGAGAGTTGCCGCACTTATCCAGGACTTCCTTGATGAAACGAGGTCGTTTGGCACCTGTGAATGGTTCGACTTCAGGCGTACCGGACACGGTTTTTGGGTAGATGAGAATATTGGCCATACTCAGGTCGCGGTGGAGAACGTTATGTCTCACTGCATGACGGTGGGCTATATAGAAGGATGATGAATATGGAGGAAAGTAAAATGCAAGGTCAAAGGTACCTACCTTCGAGAACATCGAACATCACCCTCAAAAGCCTGACCAAGCTCTTGCATTTATGGATAGTCACCGCTCGTGGCCAAGACAACCCGAGTCTTCGTTCGGCTGACACCATCAGCTTGAATTTGTACCATTTTCCCATGGCTAATGACCTCTGTATAGGAAATCATTTTTGCGAACCCGAGAGCGTAACCAGCTTCATGGAGAGTGTCGTACAGCTCGCCCTCTGTGAACGTGGAGCAGTCGCTGCGATACTGATCTTTGATGATGAAGCCTTTGGGGGTCTCTGCAATCCATGACATCCTGTGCCACGGCTGCCCGACCATCCTCACTTCGCAGCGTTTATAAGTGTACTTGCCAACCTTGACGTCCCATTTTGGAGGGTCGCGAACCGATAGGCCTTTCGAGAGTGAGATGGTGTTGTCAAAGATTTGATGAAGTTTGGCCTTCGGGGGGCAGTAGAGCGTGTACGCGAATTCAAGGAGTGGCGTGAGGTTTTCCCAATCATATTCTTCGGAGCAGTCAACTCCAGACGGGCTTGACCAATGAAGATTATATCCACGCGGGGAAAGCGAGAAGCCGAGTAGAGACACGCGATGAGGAAGGGCCTGACTAGCGAGCCCGAGATAGGTCATGCACTGTTTCGGCCCCTTGGAGTTATCCTTTGCTCTCTTGAGCTCGCCGGCGCTGACGATATGGTGGTAGGCTGGGTCGAGCTTCTCCTTTTTGAGCTGCAGCGCGACAGACTTGGGTATAATGACAAAGTCAGCCCGGGACAGAAAGTGTTGATGAGGATGGTAGCGTAGGTTCCTCTCGTTGACGTCTATACAAACAAGCTCGTCCTTCTTGGAAGCGAAGTCGACTGTGAGGGAATCTCGTCAGTGTATTGAACGCGGGAGAAAGCCTATTTACGGTACTCGCCATAGACAGCGCGTAGTGCTGCATTGATGACATCGACACCAAGCTTGTAAGAGGTGCCAGTCTCTCGCTGGAAGGCGCCAACAGCTCGGATTATCTTGACGTTTTCCAGCAACGCGGCGAAAGCTGGGCGTAGTTTCTTAGCCGGTCGATTGAGACGAGCTTTTGCAAAGGCATCGCTAGGAATGAGTCCCTCGGCAGGTGGTTCCATCTGATCTCGAGTGGTAGGGTAAGGTTTGTGTGCTCGAACTGGAGTATGTTGGACATTAGTGTGAGCCATGATGGTACGAGGAGAAGATGTGGCCGCGCAGACCACATCTTCGCGAATTTAAAGGCCTACCTGTGTTTCCTAAATGGGACGACAATGGGTGGTACTGGCGATCGTTGTGGTAAGAAGAAAGGCCACATCAGTTGAAACTCCGCTACTGCCTCGTTTGAATAAATCAGGTGATCGTGGTCTCTCAGGAGTCTCTCAGGCCTTCAGGAGCTGGTTTTGGCTTCTGGCTGGTTGATACCGATACCTGTTTATCCAAAGGCCACGGATACGTACTCAGTAGACGAGTCTGCTTACACAGTGCTGGAAATCTTAGCGAAGCCCATGATAATGGACGCCTTCGTGCCCTACCATCTCCTACCATTTGCGGCAATACTCACTCTCGCGACCCTTTTTGAGTTTGCCATCCGCACCCTGATTTGGAAGTCCCCACGCTGGAACCACGTTGGATTCATGAACTGCCGATCGTAGATGATCGTAGCGCCAGTGTCACGAAACCGAGCCGATTGTTTGACGACCAAAACGACAAAGGAAATTTCCGAAGGCCTTTGTGATGTGCAGGATGTCTACGCCATCTCGGTCCATGACCGCCGAAATAGAATACTTTCCCAATGCACGGAGCTTCCCGACCTACCATAGACTCACCAACATTGAATTTCTACCTCAATTTTGATGCCTGTCAGACGGTATGCTGGAATTCAAGCTTGGTGAAAAACTTTGCGACTCTTGGGTCAAATGAGGAGATAGTAGAAAATTCTACGGACTTCCTGAACCTTTCATGTGGTCGATGGCTTATAGTACAGTTTTTGTATGAGAGGTATCATTTACGCTAAAGGAAGTCGTAGCTTTTTCCAGATACCAACTCCGTCCGTAGCAATGACCTTAGCGTCTTCCCACTCTGAATCATCCGTGAACGGTTGCTCGAATCCTTTCGGAATGGGGATAGAGGCTTTCCAGGTAGCATCAGTTACGACGTCTTCTGTCGTTCCATCACTGTACAGGATGCGGAAAGTTGCAATAACACCAGCAGGGCCGCCATTGTTATACGCCCTGACAGCGAGGGAGTTGTAAGTGGGATGGAGTTTGGGGATGGTAAAGCCATTGGCAACCTTGTAGCTTGAGCCTTTAGATACCTGCTCTCCGTTGAGGAACAGGGTATAGGCGTTATCGCTGCGGGAAATTGAAAGTAAAATCGGACATAAGTACGCGGATTAGAGGATAAACGGAGACGACGCACGCAGCCATTACCACTTGGGCAGCTACAGCAGTCTTCCCGCAGTTGTTGAGTGTCTTTCGGAAGACTCGTTCACCTCTGGGTGCTGCTGTAGCCGTGTGATCGCTTGTCCAGATCCATGCCGCTTTTTCGAGACCAAGAACTGGAGGGAGCGCTGGTTTTCCCCAGTGGGAGTTATCGTAGGTTCCCTGAAGGGTTGCGAAAGGCCATTTGACGTCGGAGGTGCCAATCGACTGGAAGTTTTGAGGCGGGGTACCCCTAGTAACTCTCCAAGTTTCGTCGGTGATGAAGTCCTCGAAGGAGCCATCGGCATAGTGGAAGCGAATGGTCGCCATAACGCCAGCAGCCGATCCGGTGTTGTTTCCCTCGATGGCGAAGACGTTGGAGTTTTTGTTCAACGCGACATGAAGTGCTTGTCCAGTTTTGAAGCCTCCACCTTCACCGACCAAGACGCCGTTCACGTATAATTTGTGTGAATCATCCCTGAGAAGGTAGGAAAGTCAGTTCTATGTCAAACGCGAGACAATAAATTGATCTCACGAAGCGATGATAATAGACGCGTAGCGAGCGCATTTTCCACAACCAGAGGGGACGATGGTCTTTCGGAAGGCGCGGATTCCAGGAGGATTGGTAGCACCGGGAGTAAGAACTTCCCCAGTCCAAATCCATTTCGAGATGCTGAACGAGGGAGCGGAGAACGTTGTTGTGTTGTAGGAGACCTTGCAAGCAGGATCGAGTGCGACGTCAGAGAGATCGCTGACATCTCCACAGTCTAAGACAGATGAGTAAGATTCACGACGGCTAGCCTCAGTACTGACGTTGTCTATCTGGGCCAGCCAAGGCCAGAGCCGCGAGGACAAGGGGTAAAAACAACGCTACAAAGCCGTCAGTCATGTCAAAAGTGCTTGAAATATTGGCAGGACAACTTACGGGTCCACATCCTTCAATGGGTGGAACTAGGGTCCTCGCGACGTTTATAACATTGCGCGACTGCTACTAGTGAGTTCAGCACACAGAATGAAACTACTTCCGCTGTCTAAGCGCCCCCACATCCAAGCCAAAGTTGAGCCAAAGAATCGACTATTTTCAGGGGTAGAGGGGTATTAGACCGACGCTGATGTGTTTAGCGTGGTATCTAACGATGCATTGAGAACACGATTGAATGAAAATGTAGTTTTGTGCTTCTCACCTCCCACTCTAACTTCGCTGTAAGGACTGGCGTCAGAGCTGTGGCGATTTTTGTGTGGATCGAAACTGAACCAGAGCAGACAGACATCGACAATGGTACATAAAGGGCAAGCGGAAAGTATTGATGTGTACGTACAGGCTTGAGCAACCGCTAGTCTGTGAAGACGACTTCTGCAAGCTCCATCAGCATAGGAAAACTGGAGAGGACGACGTCAGAGGTGTTTTGCAAATATGAGTAAGGGAGGGGATAGGGGGGAAAATCCGTGATGGGGGTTTCGCTGGGGTATCGGTGCGCTGGAGTTCGTCTGAATTGAGGCGCATGACGGAGTCACACAGGACAGGCTTGGCCTAGTGACCGAAACCCCAATGACGGCGAAAAGGACTCCTCGGTGCGCTTGTGAGTCGATGCTCAGAGACGAACTTGAGAAGATTCCTGGCTTCCGAGTGTCAACAAAAACCATATGATAGAAGAATGAAATAGACTTACTTTCTTCACTCGAACATTCCTGTTCAAATTTCGTCACAGGATTTCGAGTTCTTGTCTTCGTTTTCATCCTCACTTCATTTGCGCAATGTTCGGCAAAAGTAGCTATCTCCTTCGCAGCCATCTTCTGCTGTTTCTTCGCCTTCGTAGTTCGTGGGGGCACATCTCTTGCTTGCATACCAAATGAATGATATGATGAGCAGCACCGTAGTATGGGATGACCCGTTTCATACGTTCCTCGAGTCCTCGACTCTCTTGGGTACTCCTATGTTAGAGAGGATCGAATTGGGCAACGTTCGGCTCCTCACCATTCCGTTGAATGAGACACCGAATGAGAGTTTGCGAAGATTGGTCTATTCGTGAATCTTGAGGGTAAGCATGTCCTTGCAACATCGGAGACGTTGCGTAGTGTCTGTTGGGAATTTGATTCCGTTTGTCCCATCTCCAAACTGACAGTGGCAGGTCCTCGACGGATAGAATATTCCATTAGACCAAGACCACTTTGTATGATGTCACAGGCGCGTAGTACACAGCAAGGGTTAAGGTCAACGCCTCCGGTGTTAAGCGCTGCTACAAGGACCCCATAATTGAATTGAAAGTCGTTGCTTTGACCCTGGTTGCCACCTCCTGGAGCAAAAGCACGAAGCGGCGTCGGTGCACAAGTTTAGCTTCCGGTGGACTAGACCTAAGCGAGATCGAGGATGACGGTGAAATGATGTTGTCGAGGCGCCACCATAGACTCTAGAGCGAAGAGGGTAATGCAAGGAGGGATTCGCCTTCAAGTTACGAGTGCGAGGAGAGGATTACCATGCGCCGGAAGTCCAAGGTTCATTTTCGATTTTTAACTCCGGTCACGTCACACCTATCACATTTTATTATCTTATCTTATCACATCCCCTCAAACCACGCCCGGTATTGAGCTGTGGGATGTATCAAGAAAACAGGTATGTAATACAGGTATTTAATTAGGATGGGGTAATGGAAAAGATGATGGAGTTCATTTTGGAATCAATGGACAATTCGGAGTGAAAGAGACGCCCTGGAGGTGTGGGTCGAATGCGGGGCGAGGCATGCTGGTGCGCAAACGGCGGAAGAGAGTTGGAATGAAGCAGAACCGCCCTTCCATTAGAATTCTTTCAGACTTGAGTGGTGAGAAACGTAGAAAAGAGACCTACGGCGTCATTGAATTGACTTGAAGACTTTCCTTTGGGCAGGATTGACCTTCAGTTGACCTCGAAAACACCATCAATGCGATAGATTGGCAGGGTTTAGTGCCCCCAAATCGAGCTGGCCTACAAGGGAATATGCAGAGTATAACGGCGAGTCATTTTATCATATAAGTATAATCCATGAGATACTCACGAAACCCGGATCTTCATTTTTCGCCCCTTAGAATCCTTCGTTTCTCCATGAAAACTTGACGGAACCGCTTCGAGTGAAAATTCACGGATTGTAATGTCCCTTTGCCTGCGGTAATGTTCAGTATCTCTTTTCTCAGGTCAAATCTTCGCAATTAAAGACACAAAACCATGTGCCGCGGCCGAAATTGAGAGTCGCGCGACGTCATTAAACCCCTGGTCTACGATTCTTGCCCAAAAAGGTCCTACATCACACCTACAGCCCTGGATGGGATTATGAGGGACTCGTCGCAGAATCGACATTTCCGAGTTCTGGTCGCCTCCTTGAGCCAGAATCTGAAGGCTTCGAAAAGCCACGGATACGACAAGTGCGTAAGTATCCAAAATGATCTATGACACTAATTTAAGTGCTCGCGAACTGTTGTACCGACTATATCACTCACAAATCAGTTTTCCTTCCTCCACACAGAATACTTGCCTTCCTCGTGTAGACCTATAAAAACGGTGAGATCCCCATTACAGCTTCACAGTAAGTCGCTCACATCGTGTATTATCATTCCACAAGCCCTGATAACGAACTCCAGGTCCTTACCGCCCCAGCTCCCTCCCCCTGCGCACCAAATCCTTGGATAATTCATCGGCCCCGGAATGCTGTCCTAACGCGACTATACCCCCGTGTTCTGGGACAGTGTGTGGATTTCCAGCCGCGTTTACGAGAAGCCATACCGGGGGTATGACAATCCCGCCTCAAGCCATCCCATCCGACCGAAATCCTGAAATTCTTTTTGATTTTTGGAATTGAATCTTGATGGGTCGTCTAGGTTCTTCTTTTACATTGGTGATAAATCATCTAAAAGTCATTGAATATCAGCTAGGGGTGAAGGACATTGTTTTAAAAGAAGATACCTCTGATTCTCCCGATGAACCAGAAATCCTTGAGTGAATCTAAAACGCCGAAACGCTGGCGAAATCGAATTATACCGCCGACGTACGCGCATGCTTGGCTGAGCTTGCGAGAGGGTAGGAGGAGCTTTCGAAATTGCTGGGATTGCCAGACGAGCGGCGGGGAGCAAATGAGTTATTTCGACGCCGTTACCAAGTCTCTTACTCACAAATATTTGTTTTCTTTACGTCCCCCCTCCCTGCGTAGATGCTTGATTTGCTCGTTTGAACCGCGAAGGTTGTGGGGCCTTGAAGGTGTTGTCAGTTCACGAGAGGCTGAACCAAGGTTCTAGTGGTTCGGTGATGACTGACCCGCAGCCGACACCTTCGAAGATCATTTGAGTACACAACATATGGACGGAGGAAGGTGTAGTATGGGTATGGAAAACATAGGTGAGTACTTATCAAAGTCATACGAGCCAACCTATGCTCGCTTCGCCATTCCTATGCTCACCCACACTCCCCCGACAACTTGCCCCATATCTCCTCTCCCTCGAAACGTTCCTGTCCAGCCACCATATACCCTTGGCTCTACATGCACAGGGTATCCCTGATGCGTGATAGGCCTCTGCGAGCCTGCGAGCAGAACCAAAGCCTATCTAAGGACAAGGTCAATGCAGTGGCAACAGAGTCCCTTTGACAGCTGTGAGAGTGCTTACGTAAGCATCCCCGTCAGCTGCAGCAGCGACGCGTAAGACGCGGCTTGCTTCCTCATCGTCCGCGTCGTTGAGCTCGCTGCCTGGTCCTCTCAAATTTTCGTGCCCACCCTTCCACTTCCCCTTCTTTTCCTGCACTTACAGTGTGGTTGAGTTGGATTCCTGCTTCAGTGGAATTCAGAGTCCTCAATCGCGCTCAGAACTTTTGGTTTCTTCGGGCTCATCGACCCGGGGACATTTTCCTCCGCCCCTTGCACCTCCTGGCGTGCCCCTTTCGGAGCAAAATCCCCCTGGTCACGTGACCCTCTTTTCCAGCCTTCCGCCCGAAACCAAAAGCTCTCCCCCACACTTTGAACTCAGATGAAACATTGAACTGTGGAAACTGAGTTCAAAGACCTACATTCCTACTCTGTGCTACCCACTAGTTACCTTGTCCGAGTTTGCGAGAGGTTTGACGTGACATCGGGTTCGTGGTGGGTGGGCGGCCTTCTCGAGCGGAATTTTGAAATTTTCGTTTTCTTCGTCAGTAACATTGCAGTAACAGCGCCGAAATGATTGTTAAAGGTTTGAATATCCTTTGTTCGATGCCCAAGAGGTGAGTTGACGAAGAGTCAGGTTCTAGGGAGGTGAGACTATCGGGTGTGAAGATGGGAGCCTTCAAATGAGGTGGTTGCGGCGTGTCGCACTCTCAGGACGCCACGAACGCGGCGGCACCCACCAAACCCGGCGTCGTGAGTGCTTTTGAAATCAACACCAGTCGTTTCTTATCTCCCAGTTCATTGTTCCGATGCAGGAAAACAAGCTTGATACCGAAGGTGAATTGGTGTGGTGGTTGGAAAAGTGTGATAAGATAAGATAAGAAAATGTGATAGGTGTGACGTGACCGGAGCTAAAAATCGAAATTGAACCTTGGACTTCCGGCGCATGGTAGAGGATATCTATCGAACACAAACAATTGGCCAGAGCCGAAAGATTCGATGGAATGGCTTCATAGCTTGTCGACATGGAAAAGGACTCGGTTCGGAGGCTGCAGGCTTCCTTGTGTTAGATATGGATAGATGAGTGATCCTCCGTTTTTGCGTACGACGGCGTGTATAAGGGCATGAGTTTGACATGAGCTCAAGTGTCGAGAGTGGCGCACTAACGAAGACATCGACTCCGGCGTTCGCCAAGCACCGTGAGGGCGTATGCCTTGGGGTAGGACGACTAAAAGATTGTTAAGAAACCCGACTCAGGGATGTGAATCGTGCCTGGGGAGGTAAGCTAATAAAGCATTGATCCAGAAAGTTGATGTCAACGGCGATGGAGGACGGTGGACAGATGCCCCAAACGACATGAATCTCGGAGAGGGTCGGCGGAATTGATCGTGACCGAATCCGGAAGAAATTTGCCAAAACGAGAATAAGTACGATGACAAAGTTTGTGTGTCGTGTTGGAAAGACCAGCCCTGGCAAACAGAAGATGGGGACATCCGAGCAGTGCGACATTATTCTAGAAGGCTGGTAATTATTCTCTAGCGAACCTGAGGGTACAGGCTGACCTCGAAACGTTCCATGGAATTGTCCTATGGTGTGCACAGAGGCGAAGTGGAAAACATACGACTTGTCTGAGTGAAACAACGTCATCAGAAGTAATATAAAAGGACCATGTTACTGACCTACTTCTTTACTCGAACACCCCAGTTCAAGTTTCAGCACAAGCTTTCGAATTCTTCTCTTCGTTTTCATCCTCTCTTCGTTTTTCGCCATGTTCGCCAAAGTCCCCGTTGTTTTCGCCACCATCTTCTGCTGCTTCTTCGCCTTTGCAGCTGCTACACCCGCGTTCGTAGCTCGTGGAGGCCCAACTTTGCCTCCCGCTTCCTCTCCCACCTGTGGGAACACCGACATCCAATGCTGCCAGCACGTCGATACCGCCGCCAATTTGACCAACATTCTCAAACCGATCATCGCCGCTAGCAACCCCTTGTACGCCTTGCTCTTCAAGTTGGGCTTGGCATCGGTGCTTGATGTCGTCCTCACCGTCGTTGGTACCGTCGACGTCGTCGTTGCTGCACAATGCAGCACCCTCTCGGTCCTGGGCGGACACTGGTGAGTACATTTACCGGGTTCATGAAGGGGCTTGTGCTGACTTCGTTGATCGTCTAGCTCTGCTCAGTCCGTTTGCTGCCAAGGAACCCAGTTCAGTGCGTGATTTCGTCAATATAATCGCTCTCCAGATGTAAACTAACCTCTTTCTCCATTAGACGGGCTCATCAACGTTGGCTGCACGGCCATTGGCATTTGAAATGCCCAATAAATAAATATGGACCTGACGATGGTCCACTAGGCATGAAGTGCAGTACTATAGTAATTGATTCGTTTCGTAGTCCTGCTTTGATTTGATGTATGTCCTGAAATGACGCGATGTAAACACACGAACTTCACCTTCGCAACTCCTCATGGATCTCTCAAAACTCGCCCCGATATGAATGGTGCTTTGATGTACTTCAATGACGCGTCGTAAACATATGATGAACTCTGACCTTGAAGCAACGCTTCCTCCCTCCTAAGCACTCCTATGATATGGAGGCTCGAATTGGAAAAGGTTTTCTCACGTCAACGGAGAAACCCTCAGTAAAATGCTGGACATCACTGAGTACGACGGCCACGCTCACTATCGACATGGAAAGCCCACCTGATCATGCCAAAAATCCTGATCAGCATTCGTGAAAGCGGCTCGGCGCAAAGTCGTGTCCTAGAGGGTAGGACCATTCGCCTCGGCCTCTTGTCTCTGGAATCTGTGTCAGTTCCCGTCGCCCAATTTTCAGGATTCCTACCTTTGGTCGCCTTTACTTGATGAGCTCGCCGCCCGGAAAACGAGAATTTATCGAGAAAACGTGCGGCATCATGCATCATGGTCCATGCCCTTGCGTCGACCCTTCGAACAATACGACGAGACCATGACGCTCTAGCCTCGATATGAGGCACGTCGTACTTTCTCACTGTCAAAGCTGGTGCCAGTCGGGGTCGGGAGCACCCCTTCGATTGCCCTCCGAACCGGATTGAACTGCGGTATGTGCGAGCGCTTCATTTTCATGTCTGCAACGTCGTAATATTGACCATGAAAATCTTGAACAACTCCAGGTATGCCATGTCGCCATCTTTGGCGTCCTCGGTGGGCGACAGTCTATGAAAACAAGATAGTGGAGGGTCAAGCTCAGGCCAAGCTCAGGCAGCGCTTTGCCTCGAGAGTCGACTCCGCCAATGCGCAGCGCTGTGACTTGATAGGTCACGTGACTATGCCTACGCTGTGACTTGCCTAGTCACGTGACTACGTCACAGCGTTTTGTGACCTCTCATTTCAATTTGTGAGTTCGCGCTGTGGTTCGCGTCTCTCTTCATCTTCTTTACCTCACCTTCTTCACTTCCCCCAGAAATCTGCTCTAACTCTCCAACCGATATGTCTGGTGAAGAGTTCGACACCCTCTTTGGTGAACTTT
>JAPEVF010000753.1:0-21923 GCA_029747585.1 Pleurotus djamor
CGACGACTTGCTTCTCTTTTCTCATCTCTGCCCTTCGACATTATACTTTTACTCTCGTTTTACTCTGCTTTCGCAGGGCTCTTATATATTATCAGCACCGCTTATATTGTATCGCTTTGCTCTTCTTCTGGAGACTCACTGGGTCTGGCGTGGTACTAGTATGCTTGTATGTATCCCTCTGCCCTTGCATCGTGGATCCTTCTTTCACCTTCATCCCTTCGAGATCCTAGTGTTTGCGTCGGCTGTTCCAGTGATTGTAGAGTACACCGACTGTCGTAGGTATCAGTTGCATAGATTCTGACGTTCTGTTGATCCCGTTCATCCTGAGATGGTTTTATAATAAATTATTTCATTCTATCCGTTGACTGAGTATTCTATAGCCCCCGGAGGGAAGTAATGTATCTGACTGCTGCCTATGACTGCCGTCCATCACTTTATTAATTCTATGGGGAAGCCTGATGTCGGTTTGGGTTCGAAGGTGGGTGTGAAGAGTCCTAGAGCGCATTTGGCCGTGACCGGAGGTTGAACCGTTGTATCTCTCTAATTTATGGAAGATTCCACATTCACTAAGGGGAGGTGGGCCAGATCCATTGTGAGCAGACTTGGGGAGTTAATTCAGCCATCCAGCCGCTGAACCAACCATTCCACGAGAAACAGGGCACCCAAGACCATATGTGAATGATCCATTGCATGAGGTAAGGGTCGCCGGGCGTATGGTAGGCTATGGTAGGTTTCTCGGGTATTTCTTGAGTCCTGCCGTCTGACGCCCACCGGGCTGGGTTTATCAGAAAAAAGACATGCCGGTGAAGGGGTTAATAAGACGAGATTACCTTCAGGAGCAGTATTTGGCGGAAGATTATCATTAAGAGTGTGGGTATTTGTGAAGGTTCCATCACCGTAGTTGCTATTCGATATGTCGCCTAAAATTCCATACAGGCGGTGCATGATTTGGGTGAGGGGTGACAACGAAGTGGTTGAACGGAGACTCGGCGTCAACTTACCAGAGTTCACCTCGACGCGGGAAGAGTCATTATGAGAATTGAGCACCTTCACAGTGTTCCCACAGTTTTCTTGCGCATTGATGATGATCGTGGTCTTTTTACGACGAAATTTGCTGGAATTGTGCTTGGGCTTGGAATTGTAGAAAGTCGACGTGATACCCCGATGCGTCAGGTCGCGGGCACCTAGGAATGCTCGTCTGATGGGCGAAACGTATCATTAGCGCTAGAACCGTAAGCTACATGGAACAGGCAAACCTGAGTGACGTTCCACACGCGACTTGAGAGGATTGAGCTTGAGGAGCCTCTTCTCCTGTCTCTCCCTCAGACTCAGGAGTAGGAGAAGATGTATCAGTCACTGTGTCCAGTTCGCAGCGCGTCATTAGGACGTCACCGTGTTCGGATTCATTGGGTAAACGTCCATGATGTATAAATGTGTGCCGGACACTGAAGTTGGTAGTTTCAGATGGACTCGGCGGTGCCGGTGAATGATGACGCTTTGTATGGAGGCCAGATGGATTGCATTGATCACTGTTATTCCAATTCAGTGATTTCAGCGTCAAGCGATGGGGGCTATCACCTTGAGCTTATACCATGCCTCATCCTCGGCCATACCGACATCAGCTGGTGTATATAATAGCTGTGAGTCAAAGATCATTAATTGACCAACAATCGACGCGGACGCCTGGCTGATGAACTCACTTGCATGAATAACGTTTCGAGAGACAAAGCTGGAGTATATGGAAGGTACATGTGAACGTTCGCCCATAGAACCACCCTCGAAAAGTACACATACTTGGCACTTTGAAAGGCGGTATCAGCTTGGAGCCTTGGGCTGCTAAAGCTTGTGCAGGGTACGTACCTTGTCTTTACCTGGGGACGAGACACACTTAGTCATTGTCGACCTGATGGGGCTGAATATTGAATATTGAATTCCAATCGTAGGGCGAGCAGAGGAGACAGACCTGCAGGCATCGCAAGCACCGGGTGATACTGGGTAGTTTTCAAGTTCGTCGAATTCGTCTGAGGGGAATTCGAAAGTATGCATTTTGGGAAGCTTGCTCGATTTGAGATTGTTTATGTAGGTGGGTGCTGCATTGCATTTGTTCGTTCGGCTAGGAACACTGCCTTTGACAGACATATGTCACCTTGCTTAGCAAGGTCTTTCATTGCTCGTAAATCGCCTTTTAAGGACATCTTACCCTTTTATAGGCTTAGTTTTATCCGCTAAGCGCGCGCTTATCAGCTCACTAGGATCCCAATCCAAATTTGGCTATCGTGCAAACGCTAAGCCTCACGCGCACGGCCTGTCAGCACACTCTAGCTGTCCATGTTATTCCTGGATTGGTTATTGTACAAAACGCACGCGAAACCAACCCGCACCGAGCCCGACCAACCGAAGGTTGGGCGGCGAGGTGCACTGACATGGCGGGTCGCAAGCAGGTCGAGTTTACATTATCGAAATGTTGTCCCTCACATGATNCACATMWKCGTGNWAMSMASTGNWAGKCAGCTANCTAGTAGCYAATAAAGAAAGAAGCGNATTAGAATGGAATGTATGTTTGAGAGATGTTCTCGTGTGAGTGACGTTGGTCAACTTCCTCATTTGATGCATATGGAACCTGTCAAACAGCGAGCGAATTTCTGATCAAGGTGGTGTGGATTCTGGTAGTGGAACAATCATCACATAAGTACCGTCGTCCGATAAAACACGATAACATCAACGTCGAAAAGTCGTTGGGAAGAAATAAGTAGTGTAGATGAGAAACTCGTACAAATCATTGAAACCGAGATATAGATATAGAATATGGAATGGCAAACGTCCCGTGGTTCGTTAAGATAGCGAGCCGACGCCCAGGAAGGAATCGGGGGGAGCGACGGGTGGAACTGTAGGTGGAGAACCTGGGATGGCTGCACTGATGCCACTGAGCGCTCCGTTATCTTCGACGTTGGTGTTAGAAGGTGGGGGATCGAAGGGATTTCCGGATCCAGCATTGCCAGCATTCCCAGAGGAAGAGCCTGCGGCTGGTCCTCCTCCAGCGTCGCCTGATGACGTTTGCTCGCTTTGCGTTGTAGTCTGGGGTTGTTGAGCAGCGGTCGTGGTGGCTGTTTGCTGAGCGGGGTCTGCGCCTTGTTGACCACTTCCACCCGTGGTACCCGCATCAAGCGAACCACTGTCACTTGAGCTGTTGTTGTTCTTGCCGACAGTTCCCCCAACAGCGCCGCCGACCACTGCTCCGATAACAACTATGGCTGCGACCGCGATGATGATCATTCCCTTCGTCGTGCGCCAAAATGGTACTTTTGCTGGAAGAGGCGTGGGTTGTGTGCCGAGATATTCTTTTGAAGCATGGCCGCTTTCAATATCCCTTGGTGGAGGGTTGGCACTCTCGTTCAAGAGATCCGGATTATAACCTTCCTACAAAACAGAGTCCCAATATGCGCAATCAGCCTCATAAACTCCCATTAGAAAAGAAACACCGGAATCCCCGTGAATCTTGAAGGCAAAAAAGACATACCTGAAGCTGCGATTTCGTAGCCTTTGGCGCTGCAGCCAAAAGAGCCTCATCATAGTGACCACCGTTTGTCGAAGGCATGGCTAGCTAATTCCCTTCAAATCGCACCAGTGCGGGGCTGAGTGAGCGTTTTGTGAGGGAAGGGAGAGCGCTGCTGATGAGAGCAATGTCCAAGGGACAAGATGGAGAACAGCCTCATGACCTTTGCGGTTCAGCGCTAACAAAGTGACAGGGTCAAACATTAGAAACACTCAGGCACGCGGCCTCCCCCAACCGAAGCCCTCCCATAGCGCTTACCAGCTCATTCCGTCCATGGCTTCAAAAGAGTTAAAGCTGCGCCAAGCGACCTTACGAAGATGAAAAGTGTTCCGTTTCTGGAGAGTTTTGTAGACCCGGCAGTTTTTTTTGGGGCTGATAATAGGGGCACAGGAGCAGGGACAGGGCAACACGGGGCTCACTTCATGAAGAGGAAACAGCTCTTTCGTGTGCCCAGCAAAGCGTTTAAATCTAATGGACAAGCAGTATTACAGATCGTGCGCGAGTCAGAACAAAGTAATGTGACCATCGTGCGCTGATATTTATAACCTCTCGCCGCCTCGACTCTCTCCCCGACGGCCTATGTGAAGCTGGGAGAGGGTAAGGGAAGAGGAGAAGTAAGATAGACGGGGAAGGGGAAGGGGGAGTGTGTTTTGAAGGGGAAGTCGGCCGTATCCTGAATCTGGTCTTCGTTCGAGTCTTGACAGTCAACACCGTCGCCCTAATGAATAATAAAGAAGGAACTCCTTCTTCACTCCCAATCGCAGACTTTACGCATCAGTCCTGATCAACTAACTTTAGATGAATTGATGGCTTACCAGCTTGTGGCTGAGCCGACTCAACTCACTGCACACTTACTCTCCCCCTCGCTTATAAGAAGCGCATGGTAGGTATGTTAGGAGGAGAAGTAGGTGTGGTAAGGGGAGTCGGCCATGTCTTGACGTCGTATTGCCTCGTTTTGCTCGTCTGATAAGCAAGGAGTCCATTTTTCAACTCAACTCACAAACACTTCACCTCCTAGCTCTCCCTCTCGGCTTATATGAAGCGGATGATAGGCGAGGTAGGAGGAGAAGGAAGGAGGGGAGGCGGCCGTGTCTTGACGTCGAGCGATCGTTCGGGTCTTGATGTCGTCCGAGTCGTCTTGCGGGGCGCTCGACCTGTAAAGAGGTCAGAGGTACTCACATAGGAAGCTTCCACACCCCGTCCCGTGCCTACAATAACAAAGTTGGTGGTCAGCGTCTCGCAGTTAGCCAAGTAGAAATGAAGGACTTACCCCCTCAGAACACCGTCATGCCCTGGCCTGAAACACACCTCCACTGGTTCTCGACAAAGCTTTACCGACGAGGAATGAGCCCCACCCGSTTTSAGCGTAGGGACACGCYYCGYGGTCCTAGCCCGTGAGCCATTGCGATTTTCGCTATGCACCGCCCGTGTRGCGGACCAGCCGYTYCACACTTCGGGTACATGGGAGGGACCCCCCAACCTAATCCCCGCAGGGTTAGCCAGGGTCAGTCTAAAGTGCTCAGTCGTCGCGACGCCATTCTCCTCTAAACAAGCAAGTCAGTAAACAGTCACAATGAGAAGAAAATATGATGGCTTACCTCCTCAACTGTGCTCACCCTGAACCCTGTACACCCTCTGAGGGATGATTTGTCCCGGGAAAGCGGACCACATCCCTGGGGTAACAGAGACGAAGCCATATCCCTTAGGACAAGACCATCCCGACAACTGACCCTAGGCAGAGGACCCCATCGTCTGTGAAGACGACAGACTCGTACGATAGGGCTGTCACCTTTGAATATGTGCATCAGCGCGTAGCATGTGCGAGGTGGCAACACCCGAAGGCGTATATCCCAAAGTACAGGAGAGTGAGCACTAAAAACCGCAACACACTTACTCTCCCGCAACCCCCGCTTCCCATGCAAGTCCCTCTTCCCTGGGGAAAAGAGAGGTGAGATACGGCGAGCTTTTATGTGCTTCTGGGATCATTAGTTAGTCATATCCGCGTTGGCTGTGTTGAGATGCTGGATTTGTTGGTAAACGATCGAAGAGGCTGGGAGGACGCGTCGACGTGAGTCAGCACGTGACGGCGGCGGCTGGTCTGTGTGGCGCCACCCGAGCAGAGCCTTGTGCTTGCTTCACCACTGTCGGGGTTCGCAATACTTGGACCAATGATCCAACCGGGTGTTCACATAAGAGGAACTTAATTTATTGCTGCTAAGACAAGATATTGTGCGTGAAAATCGTAGTCACTGAGCAAAAGACGTAGTGTAGAGGCTGAGAGGTAAGAGTGAGAAGATAAATGAGGGAACGCGGAGGCAGTAACGCCGTGTGGTGTACCAGAGACAAAGAGATACGTCGCGACAAATNGGGGGGGGGGGGGGGCACCATGATGGCGATGACGAAGAAAAAAATCGATTGGGGGGAATCTAGGGCAAGTCGTAAAGGTCATAATATCCGGTCCAGAGGCAGTAGTAAAGAGCGCAGTCAGGTGGTTATTTGAAGCCACCATACGTCCACCACCAAGCTCTGGGTTGCGCCGGGTGAGATTGAGCGGTATACTTGAGAAAGCCCTTCCATTTCCGTTCGCCTGGTTGTTTGAGAGGGAGCTCGAGGGTTTGATTGCTGCGTCTTGGTCACAGAGATACAGAGATGATCGTGTAACCTTGGAAAAGTGCACTGATGGTACTGACCCTCGTGCACCATGTCCGTTTTATACATTGGCATTCGCGACGAATACGCCCCGTCGACCGGTGCTAGCCTGCTAGGTACTAGGAGTATTTTGATTTTCGCGACCTTCTGACGCAATGCTGTCCAGAGTGTCAAAGCTAGGGCACGGCGGCGAGTCACCCAGAAATAGCTCAAGTTGAGATTGGCAACCGAGGTCCGTCGCAGGATTAGCTCAACGCGGTGAGGTGTAGAAAAGGTATCAATATTCAGTTCTCGTTTCAAGGGCATAGTGATGGTTGAATATGACACATACTGCTCGAGCATACTTGGCGAGATGAGAAGCAGCATAACTGGGAGAATTATGTCGGATGTGCATTAAAGTAAAAGCTCAGAAGGAAGCGCGCTAGCAGACAGACATGGAGAGCTCGAAAGCTCAAGCTCGCTGAGAAAACAGCGACGATGACCTCTGCAGAAAAGTGGAGGAGGAGGCGGTCAAGTCGCCGATCACAGTCGATCACTAATTTATCAAGCAACTCATTCACACAGTCAAAATTTGTTGTCACACGGTTAGACTCATATTCTCACAGTCAATAACATTGTCTCACGGGGTGGCACCTGCGCCTCGCATGAACCTTCCGAGGCTTGGTCGCATATCAAAGACTCCCCCTCCAAATCGCATTTTACTCCCTCGCTGTTGTCGATACCTACCGCGGAAAAAACCCTCAATGTACACAAGGGATGTCTCCTAANTGCCCCCCGCCAAATTTCCCGGTAGTCGCACGGGCAGATCCCGAAAAAATGAAATAAAAATAATGGACGGATGTTCCAGGCTAAAAAGTGTTTCTTGGTCGATCTGAGAGTGGCTCTTTGTGCAACCTGGCCTGTGCGGCGTGAGAAATTCCTCAATGTCAGCCCGTTGCTTTTGAATTGCTCGAGCTCTTGCAGTTTCAATTCCTTTCTTCCCTTCCCTCAGTCACCCCGCCACTTTCCTCCCTCAAGAATCTACAGCAAATCCTCTGAAACAGCGTCGAAATGGCTCGTACCAAGGTACTTTCTTCTCTGATGCCTTCAGGATGCTCTTGAACTCATCCGTCGTCGACGCTCTAGCAAACCGCTCGCAAATCTACCGGAGGTTCGTGGTCGTCGTCGGTGGTGGTGCCACATACTCTTCCGCAGATGGGTCTGACTCGATGATATTTAGGAAAGGCTCCTCGTAAGCAACTCGCAACCAAGGCCGCCAGGAAGACCGCAGCCGTGAGTGCTCTTCATCGTTATCGCCGTTGTGCCCGCCACCGTGGTCGTCGTTGTCGCCGATGACGCCGAACTTCCGACGGGCGCTCCGGGCGCTTCCCGCTTTTACTGCTTGCTTACATGGAGTCATTGTGATTGTAGACTGCCACTGGTGGTGTCAAGAAGCCCCACAGATTCCGCCCCGGAACCGTCGCTCTTCGTGAGATTAGGAGATACCAGAAGTCCACTGAGCTCCTTATCAGGAAGCTCCCCTTCCAGCGTCTCGTCCGCGAAATCGCCCAGGATTTCAAGGTAAGCTTCATTGCTCCTCCTCGTACCCTTCGATGATGCTCACCTTCCTGCGTTGTGTAGACCGACTTGCGCTTCCAGTCCTCCGCCGTCATGGCTCTTCAGGAAGCTGCCGAGGCTTACCTCGTGTCTCTCTTCGAAGACACTAACTTGGCTGCTATCCACGCTAAGCGTACGTCTTCATGACTCATCACCGCGACATACTGTTGACTCTGTCTTTGTAGGTGTCACCATCCAACCCAAGGACCTCGCCTTGGCCAGGCGTCTCCGTGGCGAGAGGTCTTAAGTAATCAATCTGCCTTCCACATTCCTGCCTCACATCACACCATCGTTGATGGGTCTCGCGACATGTGGACGACATTGTTTCCTTTCTTCCTTTTCCTTATCTATATTCTACACGGTTCATCACTCTTAACTCCCCCCTCTAAACCATCACTATCACCGGCCTTGTTCACGCCCTTCGGTGGCCGTTATCCGACGCGTTTCGGTCTACCACTTGTCAATGTAGGTTGGGCACAGGGCGCAAGTGACTGATGTATGACTCTTTCCTCTGATATGATCGATTTGTATATGTATGGATGTCTGATGCCTACAAACTACTTCCCTCCCCACACCTTCCCCCTCACGATATAGGCATCCTCCGTTTATAAAGTATGCCCTTACGATGATACGAAGTGTGTAATGTACGTATGTCATATACACGGACTATTTGTTTCGGCATTTTTTGGCGCGCTCTCATCCCTGTTTCTGTCATGGGCGGACGCTTGCGGCCTCAAGCAGTCGATGTCTACACCGTACCGAACTCTCTCCTCCTTGTCTGCTTTCCCTCCAAACATTCAGCTCTGGATACCACTCGTCTAGATATTAAGGCATTGAATCCTTCCCAATCCTTCCACTGTATTGACTGCGTACGCACATTTCCCCTATTGCCCCTATGACGACACCACGAAAGGCGGTTCTGCCAGTTCTCCCGCTTGATAAGTTGACATGTCCAACCGCAATCCGCGCTCCCACTTCTGTTTAGGAGCCTTCGACCTCTGGGGTATATAAACCTCGCTCTCGTCGCAGGATGCCCTCAGTTTCTAACTCACCTCTTTCTTTCACCCCACCACCACCAACACCCGTGTGTTCGACCTCGAGTTCGACTTCGACATCATGTTCACCAAGGCTTCGCTGATCGTTGCCTTCGGCGCGACGACTTACTCTGCATCTGCGCTATCATTCAACTTCAACTTCGGCCGTGCTGTCAGCGGCTCGACGCTCCTCCACCCCAACGGGAACAACGCAAAGTGTCTTGAGGCGAAGGGTAGCTCCCTTGCCAATGGAACACCCGTTGCCATGTACGTCTTTTGCTTCACTTTCTACTCCTGATCGACCCCTAATTTGTGTTGTACTTCAGTAACGATTGCAATGGCAAGGCCACTCAGGATTGGGTGCTTAGCTCAAGGACCACTCAAGTCAAGCTCGCAGGGACTGATTTCTGCTTGGACGCTGGTAGCAGTAAGCACCTTTCAGTGTTTTTGCTCGGCGTCATGCTAACGCCTTCGATTATAGAACCTGGCGATAGAGTTCAAATGAAGCTTTGGAAGTGCTACGACAACCTCCCCGCTCAGACCTGGTATGCGACCGACGATAAGCGCATCGCTCTCAAGGACAAAGGCTAGTTGTCGTCATTCAGTACCTCTTCAGCGCCATATTAACTAATCGACTCTTTTGCACTTTCAGGCCTTTGTCTTGACTTGACCGATGGCAAGCTCGACAACGGTAGCATCGTCCAGACTTGGAAATGCTCCAACTACAATGCCAATCAGATCTGGACTCAGGCTTCTGCGCCCTCATCCTCGTCGTCGTCTTCAGCGTCTGCTTCATCGACCTCCTCTTCTGCAACTACGTCTTCCGCCTCTTCTACACGCTCCTCATCATCAACCACATCTTCTGCTTCCTCAACACGCTCCTCATCTTCTACTACATCTTTTACTTCCTCCACACGCGCCTCTTCGTCTACATCTTCCGTTCCGTCGTCGTCGTCGACTTCATCCCGTGCATCTTCATCAGCGACTTCTTCGACTGCCGCCCCCTCTGCCTCCTCGACCCCTGTCCAACTTCGCCTCGCCGAGAACACTGGCAAGTGCCTCGTCACACACGAAGAGTTTAAGACCAATGGTGCTCCAATCGAAATGTTCGTAGTTTTCATGCCTTTTCCTCCTGTCGTGTATACTGAAATCGTTTCTTTCATAGTAACTCGTGCAACTCTTCTGAAAGATGGACGTATAAGAACGGCACGACTCCTATTGAGCTCGCTGGTGGTAGCACCAGGTACTGCATCGACTCTGGTTCTGACAGTAAGCATCTCGTATCACTCTACTCCTTCGATGGTTCACTCATACCTGCGTTACTCAGAGCCTCAAAACGGCGACCTTCTCGCCATCCGCCAATGCGATGGTAGCCGCCCCCAGACTTGGAACTATAACGACGCTCAGAAGCAGTTCAGTCAGACCGGCGCTGATGGGAAGAAGCTGTGCATTGACGTGACGAACGCGAAGGTTGACGATGGTACCTTGTTGCAGGTGTTCACTTGCACGGACGGGAACACTAACCAGGCTTGGGTTAACAAGTAGAGGCATACTTATACTCGTATCCTTGACAATCTCATATTTTCATGGCACACCTTCGAGGCTCGTTGTGGGCCTCATAAAACGAGCTGAGATAAGCGGCGGCAAGATTGATTGGCTGTGGGAATTCCCTTCCAACATTTCATCCATTCTCTTCGTGCGACCGCCGTGGCGGTTTGTTTTCAGTTCAACGTCCTTGCCATTGTCGGCCTCTTCAGCTTCAGCTTCTAACCTGGATATTGCTACGGCGCACTGATGAACTTTCTGGCCGTCATGAATCGCTGCGGGTTCCTTAAGGAACGACTCATCTCGAAACTCAATGCAAACAGCCCCATCTGAAATTATCGACCGACGTAAGTATCTGATAGTATACAAGTAACCGTTCTACGCTCTCAAGGTAGTCCCTGGAAGTGCTTGCTCGTCTTCATTCGCTTTCCGTAAGGAAAGAAATCAACATTTTTGATGACGTCCAACTTGTATTCAAGTTCGCAAATATCTTAAGCTGGCGGGTTTTGCCTACGCTACATCATGTCATCAATACACCGGTCATCTCACGAACTTCCTAGCTGCACTACCGAAACTAGCTTTACCGGGCATTCCTCGTTCGATGGCCCCTTTGTCTGTCACTAGAACCCTATTCACCACTCGACGCTTTCCCCTTTGCGCCGCGTCCGTCAAGGCAGTGTTGTTGAGTCGCAGGAGGAGGAGGTTTGACATACCCACCCGACCCGAAAAGCGGAAATGTTGACCTATCTGCCTACTGCCGAATGGCACTGCCCAACGAAGGCGGGCGAATACGCAAAAGCGACTCCTATCGGCCTCCTCTGACGACATGCGAGGCGGGAGGTGTTTCTCCAAGTCCTCCCGCTTGCAACCCGCTTGACAACTTGACATGTTTAACCGCAACATTCTGGTGTAGGAGTCGAAGTCTCTGGGGTATATAAACCGCGCTCTTCGTCGGCAATACGCCAGCGAAATTCTCACTCCTTCCCTTCCTCATCCCATCACCAAGCCTAGACAACCCAACTCTCGCCAGCCTTCGACACCATGATCTCTTCGCTCATCATCGCCCTCGGTACCTCAGCCTACTCTGCGTCTGCGCTTACTCTCCTCTACCCTCGGGCAGACTCGTCTGTTCTCCACCCCAATGGAAACACTGGCAAGTGCCTCGAAGTCAAGGGTACTTCATACGCCAATGGCTCACCTGTTGACATGTACGTTTCTCATTGCTCCTCTTGCCTAAGCACGCTTACTCATTCGACTATTAGTAACGATTGTACCGGTCAAGCCAATCAAATGTGGGCACTCAACGCCGGCACCACGCAGGTTCAGCTTGTGGGCACAGACTGGTGCTTGGACGCTGGAAGCAGTGAGTCGTACCCGTCGTTATTCTCAGTATCCCACTAACACTGCCATTTTAGAACCAGCCAATGGCGTTCACATGAAGATATGGAAGTGTTACCAAAACCTTCCCGCCCAGACTTGGTTTTACACCGACGACAAGCGTCTAGCCGTTAAGGACAAAGGTTAGTGGCGAACTCCTCGCGACCCAACCATAGACGTTGTGCTCAATGCCGTCCTCAGGCCAATGCCTTGATTTGGAAGGTGGAAAGACTTCTAATGGAAATTTCGCTCAAACGTGGGTGTGCACCGACAACAACACCAACCAAGTTTGGACGCGCGGCTCAACAGCCTCTTCGTCATCGACATCGACATCTTCTGCCCCATCCTCCACGTCTACTAGTCGGCCCGCTCAACTCCACCTTGTAGAAGACAAGAGCAAATGCATCACCACCGCGAACAATTTGAAGAAAGACGGTGCACCTGTCGTACTGTAAGTCCGATTACCAATTTTCGCAAGCATCGTCTAATCATCGTTTCAGTGGTGAATGCTCCGGCCCAACACCCGCTCTTGCATGGAGTTCAACGTCGGGCTCGACGACCATTCAATTTACGGACGACAACAAGTCCTTCTGCATTGACTCTGGATCTGATCGTAAGTCTGTAATCGTACTCCCACTTACCCCAACTAATTTGACGGCTTTTCAGAACCCAAAAATGGCGACTTGTTGACCATTCGCGGCTGCGACGGTTCCTTCGGTCAGAAGTGGACGTACGACACGTCTCAGTCCCAATTCTACCAACTTGTCAGCGGCTTTAAGATGTGTGTTGACTTGACGAACGCCAATATCGTCGACGGTAACCAGTTGCAGAGCTTTAACTGCACTGACACGAACACCAATCAGGCTTGGGCCATTGTTCAGTAGATATATGCTATACCTTTCTATCTGGCAAATTTTTCGCTTTCCATGGGACTTTGTTGGAGCACTACACACGCTCTTGTTTATGTCATTTTGTATGCTTAAGCCACTCTTTCATTATACAACGTCCTTCATTGATAAACCCTTCACCTTCGGCACGCGCCTTCAAACGTATGCACCTCAACTTTCTAAGTTTTGTCGGGTCCAGACGAGTCGCCTTCCTCCTTGCCTTTCTCCTGTCGCTTCTCCTAATGACGAGCGCTGGCGCCTTTCGTAAGCGCCCGATGCCCTGAATCCGAAATCGTTGCTGAATCGTCAATTGCGTTAATCATTGCTCGACTTGAATTCTGTTGGAGTTTGAGAGTTAACCCGAGACGCGACTAGACTTGATGCCTGATTACTCATCATATCTGAATAGGAGTTTCTATATTGCTTATTTTATTCTAGACTAGTCTACCTGTACAGTATTTAAGGCCGCGGATGTTGGCCTGATTCAATGTCGATTTCTCGTATCACAACAAATTCTGACGCTTCCTATTCTCGTCGCCCTTTTCCTGGCTTCTGAACTCTGATAAAAGCAGTCAGTACCCCTCTCCGAACGTCACAACCGGCCGTATTGTGCCTGTTGTGATACGAGAAATCGACATTGGAACAGGCCAACATCTGCGGCCTTAAATACAGTACAAGTAGACTAGTCTAGAATAAACTACAGGAATATCAAAGCTCCTATTCAAATAAGATGAGTAAGCAGGCCTCAAGTCTAGTCGCGTCTCGGGATAACTCTCAAACTCCAACACACCCCCTCGCGACTGAGACTTAGCAAATACAAAATAACAATAAAAATCCCAAAAATTCACGGTGCCATGGGAGAAGCTTTCCAAAACTCACGAAATCTGCGGGAGCAACCATTAGCTCATTAACGGCCAGCCAGTCAACCTAGACTGCTGCCGGATCACTCCGAGATCTTAACCACAGACCGGGATACTCATCCCTCATTTCCCCCTAGCGCACCCCCTGAACCAAAATATCCTAAAAAGCAAAATCTTGACACGAAAACGAGAAATCTTCCGCTACGTTAGCCTGTGCGGCAGGCTCGGTTTTCTTCGGTGCTCGGCACTGCGACTGCCTATGCCCAGTTTTCCCACAGTTCCAGCATTCGAGGGTTCGACGACGACTTGCATACAGCGCAATTTCCCTTTTCGGTACTCCAGGGTCATGCAGTTGCTTCCGGCTTTCTTCATCCAAGAGAGCGCTGGTTACGTCGGTAACCTTGAGGTCGTCCTTGCTGGCGGCGAGCGTGGCAGCGATGCTACTATATTCCTCGTCGAGATTATAGATAATCACGTCGACGAGATCTTCATCACTCAACTCAACACCGATCGCCCGGAGTCTCTGGCCTAAAGCGGTAATCTCGGCAAGATAAGTCCTAATCGGGCGAGAAATTTCGTGATGGTAACCGTAGAACTGTCGTTTCAGCGAAATGCGAGTCGCACGACTGTTCTTTTCGTAGATGTTACAGAGGGAGCCCCAGGCGTCAACTCCAGATACACAAGTGCGCAAGTAATTGTACTGGGAGGGCTCGATCGTAAGTCCGATGGCGGTGAAACCTTCTTCGGCCTTCTTTTCCCACTCTGCTAACCCATCTCTGGTGGTCGGCTTCTTCGTCTCCCCGGAAACTACTTCCCAACATCCTGCACGACGAAGTACCATCGACATCGCGAACTTCCAGTCATGGTAGTTATCTCCATTGAGCTTCGGCACATTTGCGAGCAACGAGTTAATGTTCGGATGCGAAGACATTCAGGCGGAGCTCGAAATAGATAGGAGGATGGTCAGATGAAAGACTTTGTATGGGTTCAATATGCGGCGGCGGGGCCCATAACCTGTTGTGATACGAGAATTCGACATTGATACAGGCCAACATCCGCGGCCTTAAATACTGTACAGGTAGACTAGTCTAGAATAAAATAAGCAATATAGTAACTCCTATTCAAATAGGATGAGTAAGCACGGCCTCAAGTCTAGTCGCGTCTCGGGATAACTCTCAAACTCCAACACATATAATCCCTATCGTAACTCGAGCCCGAGCCCAACTTGAAATCATCCTTGTCACTCTATCTCGATATCTTGGCTCTATATACTCAAATGGTCTCCCTCCTCATAGAACATCTTCTCACTGGCCGTTTCCAACCAACGCATCACTGAACATCCGGGGAGGCTTCACGTACACAACAGTCGACTCACTGTTACATGGACCCCTGGAATTTGAAACGTCGAGGCTCACACTTGCCATCGACCCCCTTATTCGTCGACAAGCGTCGTCACACTGTTCCCTCGTGAACAAAGTCATCATCCATACGTTGAAACCCATTTCAGGGCAATCTGCTCTGCTCTAGGAGACTTTCAAATTCAATTCTCCAAAACGCTCGGAAAGCTCGCATCAACAACACATCTGGACCACAAAATCTACTCTACTCTACACCGAGGGTCAAATTCCGCACCGTAATCTACAAGATACTCTACTATAGAGTAAGTTCAGTTAGAGCATGAATCCCGCTTTTATGCCTCTTCGCCAGCTGGTTACGCGATCGAGCTACATAAGCGACAAAATCAAAATATCAAAACGAGAAGAACTCCAAAACGAATTCACTTGGCGCTATGGAGGGACGTACGGGTCCGCCGATTGTCCCTGGTCGTCCGAGCATCATCTCTACCTATCGTTCGCCGTATTTTTCGATTTGTCGAATGTAACAGTATGCCCAGTACTCGGCCGTCGCTGAGGCGTCTTTTGGCCCGCTTTTCCTTCGAAACGAAACCCAAGGTAGAGTATAATAATAAAAGCCAGTCTGGAGAAAACAAGCGGGTAAGCAAACCTTTGTTATCGTCTTCACTGGTCTTATCAAACAGCGTGAAAACCTTGCATTTGCATTTGCATTAATGGACCTAAACCCACCAAAGAAAAGTGAGAAAGATCATTTCTCATGATGCGTGGCCGTGTAGCCTACTCTAGAATAGGTGACGATGAATGTACTTACATGTCCTTCACCCGAAGTTCTCTCGAGCAATCCACAAGAGATCGGATACGTGCACTCCTTCGAGGTTATTATTGATGTCGGGGACGGCAAAGGCCGCGGCGGAGATGGTGGAGAAAACGATGAAAGAGCCGAGCACGACAAAGTTGAAGAGTTGAACATGGCTGCTGGCCCCTGGCGGGGGGCTCACCGTGAACTTGCTGGTGATCAGAGAGGAGTCGATGATCCTGTTAGTTTTTATAGCCTGGTTCTGGGTAGATGAGACGATGTGAGACGAGCAGTAGGCTCCGCAGACGAGATTCTGGCTGTTGGCCGACCAGAACAATCTGAAATCTGTTCCATACCAAGTTTTCTACTCTACACACGCGTTTATGTCATTTATGAGGTGCAGAAGTATTGCTATAGAGTGGAGTTGAGATTATCTTCAGCTCCAGATTATTCGTGAGACCAAAGGTCAGGGAAAAGGAAGCGAACCCCCCAATATTGACCCCAGGAAGTTACCAAAGACGGCCCCAGCGATGGTGAATGCCACGGTAATGAGCTCCTACACCACAGAGAAATAGATGCATAAGGGACGAAAAGCCGAGTCAAAATCGTGTATATCTAAATTGCGGAAAAAGGGGGGGAGGACGTACAACAGGGTTAGATATTGGGCTACCGTCAATTGGCAAGTCCATTCCTTCGAGCCGCGCAGTGTTTTGACGCAGCTCTTCTAGGGCTTCACCGCGAGCGAACGGTTCCATCTAAAAAATTACAGGTGAAGGTGGGGAGGACCGAGATTGAGATTTTGGTCAGATCGGCACGTAGGGGGAGACCCACCTGCTTCATAGCGGAGACTACGTGCGGTTTCATGTCCGTGAACCCGTTCTGGACAGCAAGATTGTCGGCTTCAGATAGCGTACCGGCAGCCTAGAGTTCTGGTCGAACAGCATAAGCAAAACATGCCCTTCGTATGCAGAAGAGTGTGAGAGCACAGACCTTTATACCTTGCTTGGTAGTCTCCAACGCCTTGCTGAACGCGGCAGCCTGCTTCTGGACCGCCTACTCGGAAGGAGAGAACTGAGAACGGATATTGACGGCTGGGATGTAGAAGACGATGCTACGTACATGCATTTGGACCGGAGTAAGATTCCCGGGAGAGAGATTGGCAACGGCGCCCTCGAATTCCTTAGAACGATCGATGAGGCTTGACATGTCTGCTTCGAGTGTTGATACACCTGGTGTGCGGGTCGCTAGGACAGTATCATTGGTGGCGGGTGAGAAGGGGATGGCCGAAGCGGAGATGGCGGACGAGACGATGAAAAAGGTGAGAGCGAGGAATTTGAACATCGTGGAGATTGATAAAGATGAAGAGGTGAAGTTGACGTTGACGTTCTAAGTAGAGTAGAGCTCGCAGTGGGATGAATTTGCTGGTGAGAGTCGTTGAGAGTCCATGGCTTTTATACGCTCAGTTCTGGGTATATGGAACGATGTGATTCGGGAAATTACTGACGTCGTTCGCACGGATGCTGGCTAGGCTGCGGTTACTCGACATCTGGACGTTCAAACTCGTTGAACGGCGCTTCTAGCATGGGTCCCCATATGCGTCCAAACGATACCACAATGATTCGTGAACTAGAGCCTAGCTAATCTGATTGATCATCAATCAAGTCGGTGACGGTCCATGCAAAAAAAAAAAAGATCCGCTTACTCTAGAGTACTCCATGTGTCGCGCACTGCAAGTAATGAGAATTTTGTATTCTAGTAAAGTGATGGGTTCATGAATTACCGCTTCTTTGCCGCCGAAGGTTTCGCCACCGTTAATTTTGGCCCGTAGACAGATGACTCGCTGGGTAAATCCTAGTGCATATGCTTACTAGACTACGTTACGGACTAATGGGAGTCTGATTCTAGACTGTACCATACGAGACAAGGGGACAATCTGGGTTCCTGGTTGAGCAAAGGGATATTAGGGGACACTCCTATACACTCTGGCGAAGACTTCCGACATTTAGCGCCTTGCTCCTTCGCTCTCATTCGCCTCCCAAAGCCGCAGCCATAGATTCCCCCCACCATCCTTCACCTCAAAGTCAGATGGATAGCCGATGGCTAAGGCACTGGTAAATTGATTAGCATTCCCGACACTCAGCGGACGACACTCAGAAAATGAATCACTCCCTTTGACATGCGTTTTCGGGCTCCCAACTCAAGCCCTGGGTCATCTCGGTGGTCCCTCAATTCAGTTCTCTGTCGCTACCGAAGTAATTTCGACCGCATTCAGACGGAAAAGGGACTTGTTAGCGCGAGACCAGCGGCTGAACGTTGATGCAAGTGCTGGGGTGTGAGGTGGAAAAGGCCAAAGTGATCGCGCAATGACTAGGATCTTACTCGCCGCGCCGGTCAACGAAAGCATCAACATTGAAATTGGGAACCGATCCCGCACAAGCGATGGATACTCAAGTATCAAGTACTCAATGGTGATCTTGAAGCGGTCCGCCACCGTTCGCCTCCAGTAGAGTATAGTTTTGTCAAAGCCATGGCTGGAGGCGATCAGAACAAGACCGACGAGCCGGGCACATAGTGGAGGTCAATCCGAATGCCTCGAAGGGATGATCATGAACTTGACGGACGGACAAGGCTACGCTAGAGTACATGACCGCTGAATGTAAGCTCCGAATTGACTTATTCATGGATCGTCGCTCAGTCTCTGCATCAGATATCTTACGACCCGTTACATCCTGCAGACTCTATACTCCGCAGCAGGAACAGGCCGCATACGTATAAAGGATCCCTCCATAAATTCCCCGTTTTCCGCACCCTCTCGCCTCGATTACATTTGTACGGGTTTCTCACTATCTTCGTCTTCGCGACGCATCTGTCACCGAATTCAAACCTCTCCTCTATCGTTCCAGGCACCCACAACAATGTCAATGGCATCGCACGCATGCCACCAACACAGGATCAAGTAGCAGCAGAGTTTCCCCATCTCAACGAAGCTCTCAGGTACCTCGAGAAATTAGTCAACGATTTTCCCGAGAAAAACCCAACCTCTGCCCAATTGAAGGCGCGTCCTAATTCCAATCGACTTGATGTTGATCTCACTCGTTTTGAATTTTATTTCTTGAGCAGGCCCTTCACGAAGCCTTCAAGACCGTGATCAAGAGCTTGACCAGGATTGCAGACGGTGTCACGGTAGAATATCCACGCTTTACTCTGCTTTCATTCACTGATTATGCTGTGACTACTCTAAGGCATTGGGTACCGTCTCCGAAGTTGACGGTCAGAAAATACTAAGTTGTGAGCAAGTTGTCGAACCAATTTTCAACGCTGCTATGCAGACGGTATGCTCTCTTTCAACCTACCTCCTCCCTCCTCCCCTTTTGTTCTCTCTCGTTGCTCACATCTCTCACTCATGCGTACTTTCTATCAATATCGAACAGTTCAAAAAGAAGAAGCGTGCTTTACAGAGTTTCCTCCTGGGCTTTGGGATCTCCGAGGCCCATGGGGACCTCATAGACCTTCACAACGCCGCCGTGAGGTTCTATGATGTGTTTATATATGCTTCTCCGGTATGCTGCCTTCGGTTTTCGCATTCACGTCGTCTCACATGGGATGGGGATGTTAGGACACCCTTACCTGTGGGATGTGCCAGGTCAAGAAACGCATCCATCTCACAATGGTTGAAACTATCAAAGTGATCACACCTGATCCGCTACTCACCAGCTCCCTTTGAACGTTCGATGAACTTGACGTGCGCTAGTACCTGTGGGCCGTACTTCAGTTAATATTATATCCTTCTCTGATAAAATCAGTTTTACTGGTGCAAAGCCGCGTTTGGGACAACGTGGGCTTCATGACACACCGTCAACATCAGTCAAACTGTGCCCAGTTCCCTCTGATACTCTCAACTCCCATTCGGCCGCAGCAACGCTATCAAGTCTACGACCTTCATCATAATCATCTCAATATCAAAAGATCTCGTTCCTCAGCCCGGCAACATCATTCAATGATCTGGACGCAGATAGCTTCCCTCGACCTGTCTTTTTCTACTTCTCGTATCAAGATTCTTTATAAATATACACTCAATCATCCGGGCCTGATGCTTATGTTGGGTTGTCCCTCTCCAAGTACTCGTCCTTGTTTCTCAATCAAGGGATTGGTACGCCATAAAGATATGTCTCTGTGTTCTTTCCATGATCTCCACTGCTGAATCCAACCTCATTCATCCTCCCTTGACCTCAACAGTGCGGTGCGCACGCGCGACCAGACGGACTCCCAGCTTCTGAGAATTGGTTGCTCTTTATAGCACCCCTTGTCGCTGAGTCCACTCCTTCTCCCTTCCACCACAAGTTGCATCAGGATCTTATTCGGATGTGATTAACTTGATATCGCGGTTTCCAGAGACCCTGATCAACAGCGTACACAATTGCAGCACCATTCAATCTTCGCAGCATTCTGGTGAAGCATAAAAGGGATACAATGACTGCACCACCCTCATCAACACAATGTATTTCACTCATAATGTCAACCCCGTCCTTCTCAAGTCAGTCTTGACGTAGATTTTGTGATACTGCTCAAGTTCATAACCTCTCATTCCAGCCCCACTTTCGCGCTTCTCGGCCTTGCCCTGGGTATCCTTCTGTACGGTGTGAGTCACAGTACCTAATATCCCCGGCGTAAACTCACATCTATCTCGCTGAATAGGCAATCCTAGTTCAGGTTTGTATTTCCTTAGAGCACTACGATACAGATGCTGTAGCCATGATCATGCTCTACTTAGGCGTTCGCTTACTTCCACTCCTCAAGAATGAATAAANGACCCCGCATGGATCCGTGCCCTGGTAAGTACTTTGGTTGAAGCCGCCGCTGCACTCTCATATGAGTACTCACGCATTCATCAAGGTTGCCTACCTTGTATTGATAGAAACCGGCATGATTGTATATAACTCGGTAGAACTGTGCATCATAATGGACTTGATGTTCTCCGGAATCAGAGACACTATGGAGGCTGACTCGGATGGTTGCTTTGCCAAGTTATATTTTATCATCTTCGACATCATTAGCCCCATACTTGATATAGGTAAGTCAGAAATTCCCTCTCGGCGGCGTGTTGTGTCTGACTCCAGTGATGCACAGTACTACGAATTAGTGAGCTCCTCCAATTATCTCCTGCTCTTGGTCAATCCTCAATAGCCCCCTTTGATAAGACACCATTCTGACAGTGAGTGTCCGGCTTCGATCGACCACTTTTGCTGGCGTCATCTCTCTTCTTAGATTCTGATATCAATGCCTGTCCAATGCTCAATGGCATGGAGAGTCAGAGTTCTTTCGAGGTCCAACGTCCTTCCCGCATTGATTGTTCTACTCTCCTTCATCTCATTTGGTACGTCAATCAATCCTTTCAAGTCCTTGACCCTTCATAAAGTGGTTACTCGCCCGGTGGCAGGATGCGGTGCCGCTACCTACGAAAATGGTGATTGAGCGATGGTAGACATGGATTTGAAAATCACTCCGCTTTATCTTCCTTTCATGTGGCTCCTGTTCTCCGCCATCGCCGATGCCGTGATTGCAATTTGCTTTGTTGCAACTCTCGTGCGTGTCTTCTTCCCTTCTCCGACCAGTATGCACTTAGATTGCAAACCAATCTAGTCTAGGAATCGGACGGGCTTTAAGAGAACGGATACTATTCTCACTCGGTTGACACACCGTAAGGCAAGAATAACTGTGGCTGTTTCGTCACTGATACACCTTGTATGTAGTTCTCGTTGGTACTGGCTCTATTACAGCCATCCTCACCATCATCGACGCTGGGCTATATTACTGAGGGGCTGACACCGGCTTCAAGCAAAACATCCCCTTTGTGTACGTTACCCCCGCCCTTGCTCGAGTACCTACAAATCCTCTGACTTACGAGCTTGCAGCTACATCAGGAAAAACCTTACCTGGGGAAAAGCCATATAACTCCACCTGAAGCTGCCAAGGCCACAGAAGCCCCAGAAGCCAGTAACAGTTAGTATCAGTTTAGTATTGGAAATTTAGACCGCTTCAATTATCCCATAGTCTAAGTAAAGGTTGTTAAGAGCCCAAGAATCCCCAAAAGCAAGGAAAGATCATATAGATGAAGTAGGAAAACTTTTAATAGGATGGACAAGCAGTATACAAGGCTCAAAGCTTTCAAAAGCTTTAAAAGCTGCGAAAGCTACGAAATATTTAGTGTGTGGGTTTGAAAGCCAAGCGCCTCAGAGTATGGCCGTGTGAAAGCGTCTCAAAGCTCCCAAAA